>SNQJ01S0205314.1:1894-15044 GCA_010110895.2 Picea sitchensis | reverse complement strand
AGGTTAGACTTTGTTGACTCAAACCTCCTGAAGTGACTCTAACCTCATAATAAGGGAATCCAAAAAATGGGGACATCACAGTCCTCCCTTCCCAAAGATTGCTTGTCCTCAAGCAATTCCATTAAACCTTAACACTTCGCCAATTAAACCCAACTAAACCTGAACATAATACCTATGTCCCAAACCGACTTGGAATATGTGAAGCATCCTCCTCTTAACTCATCGTTCCGTGAGGTACTAGCATAAAAGGTCTTTGCATGAATGTTACTGATGGGTAGAGCAACATGGTACTGCAAAAAATTGGTCAACCCATCAATGAGTCACTCTACTAGAGAGAGACTCTCACATATCTCAAGAGATAACTCCTAAAAGTAACACTCGACTTCCATATAAAATGATCCTAACTTCCATGACCACTCCAAGCCAAACATGGCCTCCTCTGGCTGAACATCCTGCCACCAAAGTGAGGAGCTACAAGACCTCAGCGAATAAAGTGAAATGGTCTCCTCAAAAATGAAGCTCAAAGGAAAATCTGAATGATTTCCCCCTGCAAGGATCCACTCATCTCTATCAGGCAATGCAATGTCCAACCCTGTAATGTCAGGGTCCCACAGTAATCTCGAAAAGGGATCATCATGCTGGCGTTGCACCACTTTGGCCATGACTTTCTACCCAATGTACACATAATGGATTCCCCACTCCTAGAACCTCGTGTTAAAATACCTGTAAAGACTGGGCCTGCTATCAAGAAACAGAATCTGTAAAGGTGTTCCTACAAAACCAAAGTCTGCAATTCCACTGCCATACCCGATCCTGGGTACCAAAACAGAGAACTTGTCTCGCCATATAGAACGAATCCTAGCAAGCCCTCTCATGGAAATCCAAGAATGAAGTAGACTACTCACTCGCTCAACCCGATCCATCAAGAAGTGAAGCAAACTACCGACCAAATGAGTCATCGGATCCCATAGCCAATTTGGAAGTCCACCACTTCCAATTGCCCATGAATGTTGTTGTGTCATACTGATAATTGTCGGAATCCGACTGAGCCAATATATTGATCTCGGTATGCCACCAACTGATGGAAACCATATACTAGGAATCAACCATGTGCCTACTAATCCGCCATGTTGCTTCCAACCCACACCGAGAAATCCACCATCCTCACTCCTGACAATGTATGTAGGCAAATATTGTAGTTTATACACCCCTACCCAAGATGTATCATACTTTACCCTCATGACCATCTCCCTAAATGTAGACTTAAAGACTAAATATGAGCCATCTCTATAGTAGATCTTGTCCTCCCTCAATCTATCTCTGTCAACTTGTGCATTATCCCCATGCCCCAAATGGAGAATCTTTGTCATATATATAACGGCCCAGGGCTCATCCAACTGCCTAACATAATCCTCCCATGTCATTTTTTACCTGATGAGGGCACCGAGGAACAATAGTTGAAAACTCCACGATTGTATGCCCGACTGGAAAGTGTCACATCCATTGGTCAATCCCAAAGGTATGACCAAGAACTCATCCATGCACATCGATGGACTATCTGAGTAGTCAATCAGACTCCACGCTACTTCCATGTCATCATACACATCCAAAGGTGTCTCCTCACCCTAATGGTCAACCCTACTCTCTCTGTCATCACATGTACTATGGTTGTTGATGATATGATCTCCAAAATCCACGTACTACGGCAACGGAGCAGAATGTCGTCCACTGGAAGCTCCATGATCCATCAAGTATGCCTCTACCCAACACTCCAATGCATCCCCATGCACGCTACTGTACACCTCTACATGCCACTACATACTATTTCTCATCATTGTATGACCATGTATGCCACTGCATACTCCTATGTCCTTCAGTATCATCCTGTATCTTGGATGTACCACTTTGTTAATAAATCCATGAATATCAACTGACCCTGGATCATGTATAGACGTTTCCTCATCATGGATGTCAACTAACCCTGGATCCCAAATGGATGTGTCCTCACCCGAAATGTACATGTCTCCACAATCCATGAGTGTATGCTCAATTGTCTCATCATGAGCGATCAGGGAGATCACCAAAGGTGGTGGCTCCTGCAACACAGGTGCACCCTCAAAAATCTTTGTGTCATATCTCCCTACAATCACTTGTAAGTATGAATGTCCCTTATGCTCACCCATCACATGAGGCTCCTCCATCAATTCGACAATGTCACTGACAACCTCCTGAGAGAAGGCTGATGTATATGATTGAATGCCTATTGAAATGGATGAAAGAGATGCATGATTCAACTCCTTCCGAAGATGCTCTACCCGTAACTTAGATTTTTGAAGAACCATTTGTGTGCTCTCCAAGGAGTCATGTATGTTCACGAGCTCATGGATAAGTCTGTCTACCTCATGCTCTTTCCCCTCCAACGTACCTTGGTACACGCCACTCACTGTGAGAATATAATCCCTATCTGTGAGAAGGTGTAGGTAGTTAGATCTAGTCACTACCATGGCCTCCTTGAGTGTAATGAAATCCACAAGGGAAAGATCTCCTCCCAAGTTGTCCTATGCCATAGTGGTCGTCGAACAAAAATAAGCCACCAATGTGTGTGTCATTGAGGTGTCTCATGGATGCCACAATCATGTCCTCGTGAACCTTCAGTTGCCCTATCAAATGGTGTGACTCACACGAACAAACATCCACATCATGTTGCTCTTTCCCTCCAACGCATCTGGTACACGCCACTCACCGTGAGAATATAACTCATCCGTGGAGAAGGTAGAAGTTTGATCTAGTCACTACCATGGCCTCCCTGAGTGTAATGAAATACACAAGGGAAAGATCTCCTCCCAAGTTGTCCTGTGCCATAGTGGTCGTCGAACAAAAATAAGCCACCAATGTGTGTGTCATTGAGGTGTCTCATGGATGCCACAATCATGTCCTCGCGAACCTTAAGTTGCCCTGTCAAATGGTGTGACTCACATGAACAAACATCCACATCATGTTGAAGTACTTCTCCCATCGGTTTGATTATCCATTACATACATCCTAAGCATGTCTTCCATGACTTGATTTACTCTCTCTCGGGCCCCCATCTGCTGTGGATGATAAGTTGCGCTTAAGTTCAACCGAGTCCCCTAACGCCGATCAGAACTCTGTCCAACCTAGAAGTGAACTGAGTCCCTATCTCAAATGATCTTTTTAGGTATCCCGCGTAAACGATAACCTCGCTTACAAACACACATGTCACTTATGTGGCATGTGTGTTTGTAAGTGTCTCTAACCCGAATAAAACGAGCACTCTTGGTTAACTTATCCACTATCACAAGAATGGCATTGTGTCTATGAGAGATGTGAGCAAAGAACCCCACAACAAAATCCATAGAGACACTTCCATTTGGACATAGGAACGCCATGTGGTTTTAGGAGTTCCCGGGTAAGGATGGTGGTTGACTTTCACTTGTTGACACTCTAGGCATTTGGCTTACCTAAATGGACTACATCAAGGCCTTCATGCCTACCTAGAGGAAAGAGCTTTCATATCCGGCAGACATCTTCACACCGATGCACACAATAAAGTGCTTCATGGGCTTTTCTTCATTATGATGCTTCAATATCCCCATTCTCATGGATGTACATCCTTTCTCGATATATTAACAATCCATCTCAACAAGCCTGCACTATATCCTTCATACTTTGACTAACTCAGCCCCGCGCTCGAGGTTTGAAGTAACCTTTAAATACCAACTATCTCCTTGAGTTGTGCCATCACACGCGCCCTCGATTGACCTTTAAGGTTACCAATAAGAAGATACGCGGGTCTCCTACTCAATGCATCTGCGACCCCATTTTCCTTCCCTTGATGTACGATATACCCAAAAATCGTACTCACTCATAAACTCACTCCATCGCCTTCTCTTTGCCCGCATTCGTGACTTTGAGTGAAGATATGTTTTAAACTTTGATGCATTGGTCCATTTTGAGCTCTCAAAAGTTTACCAACAAGATAAGGTAGTGCCTCCAAAGTTTCGTAGCTAGCATTATAGGGCCGCTAACCCTAACCGTGCCTGTATAGATCCTCGCTTCAACTTCTTGATGCATAAGCTATCAATTCTCCATCCTTCACAAGATTAGTTAACGTGCCCCTAACCCCTTTCTTCAGGCATCCGCAAGTGACCGGGTGAAGTCCTTCCATATCCGACACTGTAGAATTGGCGACTAGTTAGTAACCTCCTTAAGCTCAATGAATGCACTATCACATTCTTTTGTCCATTCATACCGACCCCCTTTGGCGGCTAAAGTGGTGATGGGTTTCGCTATTTTCGAGAATCCTTCTACAAATCTCCAATAACAACCTGCTATCCCCATGAAGCTTCACCATGGGCATTTTTGGCATTGGCCACTCCATAAAGGCCTTTACCTTTTCGAAGTCCACAGATATTCCTTCATTGAAAATGATATGACCCAAATAGAGGATCTTTCTCGAAGAAGGAACACTTCAATAGCTTCCCATCCAATTTTAGCCTCTCTAAGGCAGACAACACTATTCGTGAAGTGTTCCTTCATGTTCTCTTTCATTCTTGGAATAGATGAGGATGTCATCTAAAAAGACTTGTACAAAATGGTCTAAGTACTTGAAATCGCCGTTTCATGAGGTTCTCATGAATATCAGAGGTGCATTGGTCGGGACCGAAGGTGTACTACTACAAACTCGTAATGTCCAAAACCGAAATTGAAGGCGCTGGGATATCACCTTTCCTTAATCCTTAATCGATGATACCCTGATCACAAATCGCATCTTTTGAGAATATTGCTTCTCCTTTCATCTGATCAAGAGGTCATCTATTCATGCATCGGGTACCTATTTTTCACCGTAGCACGGTTCAAGGTCATGTAGTCTATACAATGCAAATGTAGCGATCCATCCTTCTTCTTTACAAAAATTATTAGCTCGGTGAGACACTGGTCTTTATTAGCCCTAAGTCCAAGCATTTTCAACCGCATTTCTGTAATCTACAGTTCTCAAGGCCACATCCGATTTAAGCCTGATATTATGCACTAGGTTTTTTACTCAATAGTAAAATCAAGCTCCCTCGTGAGGTAACCCCGTAACTCGCTCAAAAAAAACATCCTAAAATTATGACAATACCGTATTGATCCGATGAGGGTCCCTTCCTTTCATTCACCGCCTATACTACATAAAGTCAACACCCTTGTCTCAAGCAATGCTTAACCTTCATAGTTGATATGCTGTAATGACACTTTTCTCTGTACACCCTTTATCTCTACTGGTCTTCCTTCATATTCGACACAAAGCACCCTCTTTAAGAAACACTACTAAAGCTCGATTCGCTGCTAACCAATCCATTCCAATGATTAGTCATATGCCCCAAGAGCAAAGGATTTATACCTTCAACCCTCGTAGTACACATTCCCGTAGTCTTCATACAATTATCGACACTAGGTCCTACCGCTGTTTTTCCCCCAAAGCCATCTCTAATTTTGTTTAAATTCATCGTGCTCATAGGCTACCAACCCACCTTTTCTAATGCGATGGTGAAATGAAACTATCCGCCGCACTGTAAACAAACAAAATCTTGACATTGATATGATTTACTGTACATGATGACTCCACCATCGTAGATTGATGTTCGGCCCGACGCATTATTAACCGTTGTGTAAATTCGGTGGTTGCTACTTGCTCTCCCATCGGTGCCTTCCTTCTCTATGTA
Organism: Picea sitchensis; assembly: GCA_010110895.2. Classification (NCBI taxonomy): domain Eukaryota; kingdom Viridiplantae; phylum Streptophyta; class Pinopsida; order Pinales; family Pinaceae; genus Picea; species Picea sitchensis. The sequence continues at coordinate 9,318 of SNQJ01S0205314.1, read as the reverse complement.
CGAACCCAGATTGTAACTCTAGGCAGTCACGCTTGTAATGGTCCTCCGCACTCCCAACATGTAACACCAGATTGAACTTGTGCATTGTTATGTGACTGTCTCTCAAATGAGTTCCTTCCTCGAACCCCCCGCCTCTACTAGTTGTTCCATGAGATGGTCGCGGACCTGTCTACACCATTGGCAATGAACGAGATACTGCACTGGCCGTGGCCATTGAAATCCCTCAGCCTATTGTCCTGGCGCGGACTGTTACCATATGGAGGTGGCCTTGAGCCCTCCTAGGAAATGTCCTCGGGCCTTCCCTACTTAACTCCGGCGACGCGTAAATGTCGTCTTGTAAATTCTTACCAAGTTCATATGTTCTTCCAAGATAACGCATTTTCCAATCGCCGCTATGTTAACAAGACGGTTTCCACATCCGCACCATAGCTCTTATCTTAGGTTCAATCCATAGACGAAGCAATCTACCTATTGTTGGTGATTATCCATATACAAAACATATATGACCGCCCATACAAATCTGATCTCTTATTCTTCTACGGTCTTGTTTCCTTGTACTAGTGCATGAAATGCCCCTACTTGTTTCTCCTCGTAGTATGCCGGTAGATATTTTTATTCAACCTCTCCTCGTAAAGTTCCCAAGATACTATGTCTAGTGTAAGGTGCGCTTGTCTTTCTAGGTTACCCCACCAGCTCAAGGCGCTATCTCTTAACTGAAAATTGTGATCTTCGCCTTTGAGTTGAACACATAGTCCCTTAAGGAAAAAACACCTTGTCATGCCTTTCCACCATGCTTCCGCGCGTTCACTAACGCGACCTCCGAAAAACTACAAAAGTTTGATCTTCTATAATTCTCGCATGATGTCTTCGCCAGAAAGTGGGGTCCTCCCCCTGAATCCCTGACGCTTCTAGATTACCCATTACAGACGGTGGGGGTTCCACTTCAAATCCTGCCGGTTGTTACAAGGTTCCTTTAAAGTTCAAGTAATGGTTTCCAACGAAACAAAGATGAGTGGCCAGTTTGGGCGATGGTGGGAAAGGTGGTATCAAGGTGTTGGTGCTTGTGTCGATGCTTCCCTGCCTTGACTCCCTCAAGTCTCGACCATCTTGTATGCTTTAACCCGCATCACCCCAAAGTTGTCAAGGTGAGTTCAAGGACGCTTCAAATTGGTGCTACTTAAACTAGAAACAGAGTTAGGCATAATTTTTTCTTTAATTGTCTCAGAAAACAAACATTACTCCATTAGGGATTGGCTAGGTTAGGTTAGATTGCCTAAGATTGATTTTCTCGGGCCTACAAAAGAACTATTGGTTCCTGCCCTCAGAAGCTATGCTAGCCTTCTACCTTTTACTCTCACTTCCCATGCTTACCCTCCTAGTGCATATATGTTGTCTCCTTCCCTCATTGGTTCCAGTCTAAGCCCTTTTAACTTTCGGCTTACAACTTGATTAAAGTGAAAAGTTAAAAGGGCTTAGACCTTATGTTTATTAATTTATCCCAAGAGGCATACACCTATTGACAATGGGCACACTTAATGATCTTTTTAATCTTTTATTTAACCTTAAATCCTTATCGGATGGCTATGCATTGAAGATGCTAGCATATCCTTAGTCGCCCTCCAAAAATCAATGGTCAAATTTATTGTTCATAACTTTCTTGCATTTATCAAGGCATCCGCTAACATGTTTACTTTTTAACATTTACCTAATCACATTAAAAAATTGTTTTAAGGATATATAATTACTAATGCTTAATGATTAAATAGGGTTAAACCGCGGCATCTAAATAATTGTCCACAATTGCTAGCCACGTTTCGGCGTTCACCAGTGTTATGTACCTTTTGGCGTTAACCAGCCACCAACCATTTTGCGGATGTGCTAGTTTATTAAAACTAATAATCTAGACTAAACTTAAACCTAAGCTTCAATCGCCTTAATCAACACAAATACATTTTTTTTCAAGGCACATACATGGTGTGTTCGTGTTTGGTTGTTCCTTAAGGCTTAGGTAGTGGTGGTCTTGGGTTCAAAACCCGCCCGCCTCCCAACAAAATTTTAATCTAACCCAACTTTAATCTTATCTCTAACATCATAATTAACTTTAATTTTAGATTAACTTTACACTAAATAAACAATTAATTTAAAATTATTATTACACTAATTTAACCTAAATTAACTCTTTAATTTTAATTTTAAACTAACTTGTCCTAAATTATGTGTATATATATATATATATATATATACTAAATTATTTTTACACTTTAAAATAATAAAAATAAAACTTAACACACATATAAAACAAAAATAGTAAATAAAACAAAAAAATCAAAATAATTTTTAAAAGAGTGCGGGCATGCATGGATTCCACGTGCTCGCCTTGCTTCCTCCAACACCCCTTGTATCTAATCCTAACCTCTATCGTCTTAACCTTAATTCCTCTTTTCCCCATCAAGCCATTTTGCGAAGTTCCTCGGTTAATGCATGGCCGGGCCACCATGGCTCTCCCGGCTTTCCTCCTCCCTCGTGGTCGCTGCGAGCCGTGCGCGCTATCACCGGGTTTTTCTGTATTGTTCCTAGCGCTGGATCTAGTCAGAGCTTAACTCACAATCTATTTACTATTGTCTTTGCTTAGATCCTGCGAGGGTTTTTTTCAAACGCTTTACTACCGGTACCGTATCGCCATTTCTTTCGCCAATCCATCTATTAACCCTGCTCGCCATTGCCACGGTTTCTGAGTTAGGTTGGGTGTTTTGACTTGGTGCAGGAATGGAATACGTAAGTGGAATACTAGCCAAAAAGGGAAAATTTTGAGTCAGGTTAACTTCTGACTCGAGATCATTGGACCCTCTTGTCCTATTAGTCCACAGGTTTTTATAGCTAAACGCCGAGTACACAAACGCATTGCAGTGCGGATGGATTTCAAGCGTTGTGTTTGGGCAATTTTATTTGCTTTTCATACCGGAGTTGCATATGGATATGAACTACAATCCAAGCCGGATCTTAGTGATGCTCGTGCCACCGCGCGATGGTTGGTATCCAAAAATTTATGGGGAGTATTAAGGTATTAATTCCCAACTCCCGCCTTGCACAATTACTATTTTCTTCCGAAGTTTACGAAATATTCAACCTGACATGGCATTACCTATCTTATGAATTTGATTGTAATTCAATTCATCAAAATCGCTTTAGCTTATGTGTGGCTTTATGCTTGTTGTTCAAATAAAGCATACGACTCGAAATGAAAAAAAAAAAAAAATCCAAAATAATTTATAGCATTTATCAACAAGCTCTTTGAAATACCCGACTGTTACTAGGATGAGACCTTAGCGTATGTGATCAAAAAGGAAATTCACAGAGTATAATTAATATTCAACCATAGAAATATCAAACTACCAACATCTTATACCAGGGGGATGGATTTTATAGATGGAATGTTGCCTGGTGTAGAGTGCACGCACAGGCGATGGGTTTATCAGGGAACTGCTTATTCAAATGACACCCAGAGGGTGAAGTCGATGCTTAAGGTTTTGTATGTGACACCAGAGAAGATATCAAAGAGTAAGTGATTTATGTCAACTTGAAAAATGCCACCATGCAGGCTGCTTTTCTTTGATAGCAATTGATGTAAGTATTCATAACAAGCCACTCAAATACTGTATTTTAATTATTGAATTGCATTTAATGTTCTTTCTCTCAGTTGTGTGCACTTTGGAGCTTTAGAAGAATATTCTGTTTTGAAACTTACTGGATTGGTGCTAACTTGCAACCTAATTTCAGTGACAAAGATATTATACCCATTACTATATGTGTTGCCTTCTTTTAAACATGTTTTCTGAGAAGATAAAGAATATTCATGAACATAATTTCTTCAATGATAAAACAAGCACCATGATTATAGTAAATCCAATGGAAAATTTCACGGTATCCATGGTTGTCTGCGGGAAAAATCGCACCCACCATTCCTCGGGTTGCATCATTGATTTCTCTGTCTATCCAGGGGTGTTAAGCCAAAAGTTACGGTAAAGGTCACACACAGGCATCACTAAATTCAGGCATTATTTCATTGCCTTGCATTCTTTATGGTATGAAAATTTAGTTTAATAGTTTTGTCTACTACTTGTTTTGTTAGACCTAATATCACTGACAACGCCTTTATAATGTTCGTACACTAAATTGCACCACACCAGCAAGAAGTTAACTTCAAGTTTAAATATTCACATAAGACATTAGAGAATGCAATTGAGTAGCCTTTTTGAGTTCTAAGTTATGGAATGTGTTTTACAATTTTCAAGCTTCCATATTCCTGCTCTTGTAGAAGTAGAGCCTTTCTTTGATTTCCCTGATTTATTATTTGTGTTAAAATTTCTATTTTTTGGTTTCCAAGTGTGTTAGTGAGCCGGAGTTGAGTCAGAAATCTGGGCCTTTAAGGCCCAAATTTATATTTACCCTAATACATTTATTTAGGTATTTACTATAACTAATAGGAGTATTTATTTAAATTTATGGGTGGTGTAGAAATCTTTGTCTCCGTGACTAAACTGTGGCTCTACAATAATGTAGCCTAATAGATTTAACATCAAATAATTACATAATTGTAACAATATTGATTCTAGAAAATTCACAAATTTCTTCTATATTGGAGCAAAATAGTAAAATTTTATCAAATTCTTTAATTGAGTATATTCACATATAGATTTAACAACAAATATTAAAATTTTCAACATAATAAAAACAATTACAAAATTTTAAATAATTGGTCCATAATAACCCTCAAGCCTCGCTTTGCTCTCTTGACCGTTATACCCTTTGTGAACATCACTAAAACCTTGTTCCACCCCTGCCAACTAGGACAACTTTCCTAGTTCCAGGATATCATATAGATATCATGGCCCCCTCGCGTCTAAAAAACTCTGAAGCAACCCCGGTGCTTGTACTAATACAATCCCACTCCAAAACTCCACTTCCCTCTGCGAAACTAAGAGCCCCCCAAATCAATCCCCAATCTCCCCGTAGAAAAATTGTCGATCCTCTCGTAACCCTCCTTCCCTCCATATTCCTCAACGCCTCATGCATTTACTCTTACCTACCCCTCATTAATTCTTTTTATTCTTCTTCTCTTAATATTTTATCCCTCTCTGCGATTAATTAATAAGTTATCCCTTTCGTGTACGTAACCTTTAATTTAAATAATATAACTTATTAATCTATTAAATTTAATACTCATGTTATTAAATGTGTGTAGAAGTTAATTAATTAATTAATCAATCAAAATTATAACCTTTAATTATTAATTAATAACTACTTAATTAATATCTTTAGATCAATCTTTGTTTAATTAATACCTTGTTAAGACAATTAATCCCCTAAATAAATTTTTTACTTAATAAACCTTAAACATTTATTCAACTAGGGTTGTTACAATGTTCCTCGTGGAACCTTCGTATTTCTATATATGTGTCATTGAGGTGTCTCATGGATGCCACAATCATGTCCTCGTGAACCTTCAGTTGCCCTATCAAATGGTGTGACTCACACGAACAAACATCCACATCATGTTGAAGTGATACCTCGTGACTCATGCTCCCAAGGTCAACTGTGGAATCCTCATCAGAGTACTCCCCAACATATGTTGTACCTCTCTGCCCGACATCACTCAAAAACACCTCTTGATAAATGAGATCCATCTCAATAGGTGACCCATGTGAACAAACCTCCTCAAAACCAACTACCTCTCTCTCATCTCTGAGAAATGAGGTCAACCTCACAAGGTACTCATCCGCTTCCAACTCCTATTCATGCACATCTTCATCATCATGAGCATCACTAATAAGGTATGATGTGGAATCATCAACATCAGTTGAGGGGGACACTTCACCATATGCACCCTCAACCTTTTTCCTTAGCACCTTCCTCTTCTTGTCCATTGATACTTGGGGTTCATACCACTCAATATGTTTGATGGTGCAAAAATCCTTGAATGATATGTCTACTCCTGATACTACCTCAAACAATTTGCAAACTCTTCATCATGTCCTTGCTATCATGTTTGTTGCCTCTTTGAACCACTAACCCCATTGATCCCTGCATTTTTTTTAAGGCTTGCCATAACCTGCTTTAACTGTTGTCACCCCTGTGCAAGAATGTTACGAATATTCCTCACATTGTCCTCCATATCTGATCTGAACTTTTCTCTCTACTACTGCATCTGAAGGTATACGCGCAAGTTATCATCCTTGAATTTTAGTGGAAACAATTTGAAATAACTCCTTGTTGATTTTCCCCATAGGCTGGCAGGAAAACCAACTCTGATACCACTGAAATATCCCTGATCCAATTGATCTAGATATGTACTGCTGAACTAATGTTTTGTCTCAGATTTAATACTCTGGGGGTTTCTGGATGCGTTTGAGTTAATTGTTTAACGTGCTTGGTGATTTTTGCATGTGTGTTTCATTCAATTAATGTTTAAGCAGTATATACATTGCATGTAAAATAAGGAACAAACACCATCTCATTCATATCTATTATGAGGGAAAAAGCAGGAAATACAATATATGTGGAAAGCAGAGAAATATTCTTCAGCTAGATCTTGTGGATCATCATTGGAATACAAAGCAACTACAACAAAATACCTGTGAACAAAAGATGTGGATGGATCTGAACAAGCACAGATAGATCGACAAAATGCAGTTATGGAAACTCACGACAACTGCTGCAAACACTCGAAAACTCGCCCTGGTGGCTATACTCGACAAAACAGACTAGAAACTGTCCCAAACTGAACACCCTAGTCTCTAGGATCCTCTTGGCATCTGTCCGACTGAATATCTAACCTCTGAGGCTCCAGAGTCATCCCCTGGGGGGTTGCGCACCTCCTGGGCTCTATGAGTGTGCCCTAGTGATTCCATTGTCGGAATCCACTGCTATATGTATCGAAATGTGCGCTTTGGTATCCTCTGTACTGGGTCAGAAGTGTTTCCTCTTATATGATCTGGAATACCCTATGGAACCCCAAACATCCCTCCTCAAGAGTTGCGCACTTCCTGACTGTCTGATGCGCCCTGAGAGATTCCACCGTCAAAATATGATGACTGGTGGCTCAAAAGAAGCACCCTAGCTGGTACTCAACTGGATCGGAAAGAATCTGCAAGATAAACCCTAGTCTCGTGCAAATACAACAAACCCTCTCTAACCCTTGCGCCCTCACTGGCTAAGTTGTGCAATCACTGCAAAACTGAATACTCTTGAATGGCACAGTGAAATACCTGAATGGTATCTCTAATAGGCTAGGGTGTGTCTCAACAATGAAACCAATCAAGGTGGTGGTTTCCTCAAAAAATCCACAAAACAACAAAAGGTTGTTTCTCCTCCTCTGGAAACTCTCTCAACATCAAATCATAACATAATGAGGAATTAGGTCGAAT
>SNQJ01S0205313.1:3986-16484 GCA_010110895.2 Picea sitchensis | reverse complement strand
AGGGGTCAAAATCGGCCTAAACTCACCACTTGAGAGCAGGATTTCACCCCATAGTAAGAGACATTTTTCAAAAAAAAAAATCCGCCAACTTTCCTGCGTGTGTGCATTTTTTAGACGAATAGATGCGTAGTCTGTAGACATCTACGCTCTGTCATAACTCTCCAAACATGTGTTATACGCTCTGTGCATGACTGTCTCTGATTTTTCTGCGCACCTGTCTTATTTTTGCAAAATTGTAAGGCTTGAGTTGCTCACTACCACTTAGTAGTTTAGATTTGATGTTAGCACTTTGTAAAATCTAGTAGAATCAGGATGAGATTTCATTCTTTCATCCATAAACCAAACATCACACATAGATAATTAGGGATATTACAAGGAACCACAATATCCTTGATTTCCATGTGGATGGCTAAAAAGGTTTTTCATTTGAATTTCACAACAAAGCTTTCATTTTACAAAAGTCATCACATTAAATTGGGACTAGAAGACCATCTAAACCAATCTTGGAGTATTATCTTTCCTTTTACCTTAGTGTGATCTTGGAAATAAAAAAAAGAGGTTGTTTAGATAAGTCTCCATCTCCCTTGGTAAATCAAATCAATTTCAAAAATAGGCCAATCCTCTCAACTTGCTTGTTGAAAATTAAATCTTAAAAGAGTTGTGAGGGCCCATATGCCCACATGCATGCAATTATAGGAAAATTTTCAAAATTTGTTTTTAGATTAAGTCACCTAAAGAGTTTAAAGAAGTTGTAAGGGCCCACACATTCCCACATGCTCACAATCTAGGACTAGTTTCAAGTTTTCTAGATTACAAAACACCTTAGGAAGATAAAGGGTCTAAGTAAGGATTATTACATCCACCATGATAACTTAGGATTTCCTTTAGTTTGCAAGGGTCATTTTCAAACAAAATTAGTAAGTTATTTAAAATAGATAAATAAAGGACCACACGATGTGCACCATGCTAAAATATTGAATTTACCAACAAAACCCTCAGATACCGTCCCTTTCGGCATCACCTGGAAGTAGTTGAAGTCTCACTTGAGGTATCTATGGGAACTACAAGAACCAAGTTTCCATAGTGATGAAGGGATGGGAGGAAATCCTTATAACCATTCTACTTACATCATGTGCACATAAATAAACTAACATGTAATATATTCATAGTAACAAACCATATATTATATGGGCACAATAAACAAAACATCAAACACATCATAACCCGTAGACACCATAATTAACATGGTTCACCCAAGATGGGATACGTCCACAACGGTCTGCTTTTTGTTTATATTATCCAGAACATATCTTACAAAATATGCACATTGCGCTCATACATTAGGTCTCATACAAAATTCTCTTTCCATTCTCTCTCTATTTCTCTTCACTTCCTTTATTATTATCGTACTTCACTCCCTCATTAGCTACCTATCTATCCCAAAACCCTTACATATTTATAAAATTACAATGGGGATTAGCCTATATTGATGGACCCAAAATGCCTAATGATTTCCAACAATATTCCTTCCTTTATGCACATTGATCTCTGAAAGTCCGTCAATTTTTTTTCCTTCAATTTTCACGTGGTTAGCTCCTGCGCAGTTCCCAAAACTGGTCCCCAAAAGCCTATCCCAATAGATGCTTATTTTCAACTTTTACCTGTTGACACTCCAGACACTTGGCAATGCATTCTACAATGTCTTGCTTCATCCTAGGTCAATAATATAATTTCCTTACTATTTTTACCATTTTCTGGTAACCAGGATGGTCTACATAGGGTCTCCTATGGAACTCATCCATAATCAATTGCCTCAATTATATTGAATTAGGAACATATAGCCTACTATTATACAACAACAACTTATCTGCTCTGAGTTGATAACCTTAATATTTATTTTATCTTGGCTCTTGTTGCAATCCTTTACTCACATGATTGAAGAACCCATCTTCTAGTAGGATATTTTTTATTCTTTGATGGATGTTGTACTCTCCCACACTTGATGTTTCTAAATGTATAACCTGCACACTAGGATTGAGTGCCTCTGCCAATTTGTTTTCCTTTCCCTTTATGTGTTTCATTTCAAAATTTAACTCACTAATCAACGTCATCCACCTACCATGTATGGAATTCAACCTTCTCTGGTCAAACAAATACTTAAGTCCACAATGATCTGTCATAAAGACAAACCTTATCCCAAGAAAATAATGCCACCACATCTTTAGTACATGTACAATTGTTGCAAGTTCCAAATAATGAGTGACATACTTCTCCTCATGCTCGTTTAATTTTGATGATTCACAAATAATCACTTGTTACTCCTACATAAGGACTTCACCGATTCTTTCCTTGCAAGCATCAATACAAACCAATAAATGTTTTTCAGGGTTTGTAATCTTTAAAGCAAGGGCATTGGTCAAAATATATGTTAGCTTCTAGAAGTTGTCTTCACACTCTGCTGACCATATAAATTTTTTCCCTTTTCTTTGTAAGGAGGTAATGGGATGATCAATCTTGGAAAATCCCTTTATAAACCTTTTATAATTCCTAACTAATCCCATGCGAGACCTTATCTCTATTAAAATTCAAGGGGCAGGCCAATCCATGATTACCTTGATATTTTCAAGATCTACTGCCACTCCTTCTATTGAAATTATGTGACCTAAGTGTTGGATTTATTTTTGAAATAAATTGCACTTGATGAACTTAGCATACAATTATTTCTCTCTCAGCACTTGCAACATCATTCTAGGTTGTTCTTCATTCTCTTCTTTAGTCTTAGAATACACCAAAACATCATCCACAAACACTAATACAAACTTGTCTAGATACTCGTTGAGAACGTTATTCATCAAACACGTGAAAGAAATTGGTGGATTGGTGAGTCCAAATGGAACCACCACAAAATCACAATGTTTATGCCTTGTTCTAAAGGTTGTCTTTTGAATGTCCTCATCCTTGATTCTAACTTGGTCATATCTCGAGCTTAAATCAATGTTTGAGAAAACTACAACTCCATTGAACTAGTCAAAGAGATCATCAATTATGGGCAATGGATACTTGTTCTTGATGGTCATATTGTTCAACTACCTATAGTCAATACATAGCCTCAATGTACCATCCTTCTTCTTTACAAACAAGGTTTGTGCTCTCCATGGAGACAAACTTAGCCTTATGTAACCTTAATCCAATATCTTCTTTAGTTGTACCTTTAGCTCCAACACTTATGGTGTGCTCATCCTGTAGGGTACTTTAGACATTGATACTACTCCAGGTACAAGATATATCAAAAAATTAAGATCTCTCCTAAGAGGTAGTCTAGGCACCTCCTTTGGAAATACATCCTTCAAATCATTTCCTTCTATTGAATTCAACACTTGTATCGCATACAAGGGGCACTCTTCTCTGCTGAATTTCTTAAGTTGTAATGTCAATATTTGTCTAACTGATACCCACCTCCAAATTCCTTGCAATATTTTTGTACTTACTTCTTTGTTTTCACATTCCAAGGTTTTCTCATAGTAGTTCAACTTTTCCATACGTGTAGCTAGCCAATCCATACCTAATTTTATATCATATGCTCCTAAAGGTAGGATATTCATGCTTGCTTGAGAATGCAGTCCACTCATCTCAAATGGACAAGATTCTATCATTTATGCCACTTTTCTCTTAGTTTCGGTGGATAATTGGACCAACCATGCCTTTGCATGCTTCTTCCTTTGTAAGGCACATGCTTCAACAAATTTTGGTGAACATAACTAAAGTTATATCCAGGGTCAATCAAAATAGAAATGAGTTGTTTGGCGATTATACCTTCCATATCCACTACTTAATTCTAGTGGTCTTCTTGCTAATCCTCCACATCTTCTTATATCCTTGGCACGCTCTTGGTCACATCATTGATAGTAACAGATTCCTTCACATGATAAATTATATTATTGTCTTGCTTCTTATGAGGTAAATCACTTAACGGGTGTGGTTCTCCACATCCCCAACATTGCAAATGTCCTTTCTTGGGTTCCTATACTCTTTCTCTTTCCTGTTCTACTAGTTTATTTGCACTCTGAAATGGAAATTTATGTTGATGCCCACTTCTGCTTGGTTGACCCAACTTCGCACCCCTCTTCATATTCTTGTATGGGAAATATTTGAATCCTTTCTTTTGGAATCCACTCTTATCCGTTCTCTTCCATTCCTTAGAAGGTTTATGCTTATTTTTAGACTGATAATAACAACACTTAGCCTTCCTTATAGTGTCCTTCAAGGTCTTGGGCTTGTCAAATTCAATTATGTCCTGGTAGGACTGTGGAAATCCATTGAAAAAACATTGTATCCTTTCTTTCTCGTCCTTGAGGTAAGGAACATACTTCAATATCTCCATAAATATATTAGCATCTGCATCCATAGTAAGTTGTCCCAACTTATGATCATGGAATTCTTTAATTTTATCATCAAAATGTTTCTCTGAAAGGTAGGATTTTTTGAAATACTTCTCAAAATACTTCCAGGTCAGTTTTTTTTATTTTAGTCCTTTCATCTCCTTGATATCCTCCAACCATATGGAAGCTACTCCATTCATATAAAACATGGAAATTGTTTCCTTAGTATTATCCAAGTAATTGTGTACCCGAAAATACTTCTTTAAACCTAACAACCAAGCCTGGTCTTCTTCTTCTTTCTTCATTTCTCCATCAAAGGTAGGTGACTTAGCCTTCTTGTATTATTCAGTCAAGGAACTCTGTGAATGTCTCTTCCTTTTCTTTTTAGGGATATTTGATTTAATGTCACTATTGGACAACTCCTCAGAACAAATCTTCCTACTAGATGACTATGTGGAAACACTCCAACCAGATTTACTTTTCTGGGCATTCTGATGCCTCCTCTTGGAATAACTCTTTCCTATATTACTATGGGATATTACGTGATTTTGGGAATCTAAAGGGGTTCTCAACCTCTATGATTTTTTCACTCTAAATTACTAGGGCATTGCTGCAAATGATTATGAATCTCAAATAAGCTATGCAATAGAAGTATATTCAGTTCTTCTAGCTCATCTTGATCCCTCATGAGTCTCACTATTTTCCTTCATACTTCTGACAGTGGCTACCAAATCTAGAGGGGTTTCCCTATCCCTCCGACCATCAGATTCCTCATCTCTAAAGTGTGATGTATTTCCATGTTGCACTACACCATTCACCTCGATTTTCCTATGTGATGAAATAACAAGATATTGTTAGCCATTACATAATTGAACATTGTAGCACACATTGTTGACAATGTAACAAGTGTCCTTAAACAATTTTAAGTAGCCTTGGCGACCCATTCAAGCTTATATTTTGAAATATGCTATGATACCACTTTGTAACACACCTGACCCCCTATCCACTCTTAGACTGGTGGGATGTTTTTTTTCTTCTCCTTAGAACTAGGGATGAGTGTTCGGATTCACCAGTGCCTATGTGAAGACTTCTCTTATCACATCAAAATATATACTAACTCTTGCAAATTACTACAAATAGCCTCCATAGAGTTGGATACGGTGATCAGAGGCTTAGACACCCCAAATCAGATGGTCGGTAACCTTATCAGCCTCAGAACCACCACCTATGGTTATTCAAATCCATTCCCATTAGAATGCTCAAACACGAGAGTCGAACTCCTTTCCATTGGTATTTCTTTGACAAATCATCCTCAAGGATCCAACGGTTCTTGGACTATGTTTTACAATGACCATCATTTCATTGGAGTCTCTACCTACATGAAGTTTATACTTCCCTTAAATGTCCATTTTATCCACTATGAGTGGGACTCGTGAAATTCATGGCTGAGATATAGTCTCACATATGTCGATCAACGGTTTATCTATGTTCTCAGAGTCCTTCCCTATTGGGGTATTTCCACTCAGAAGTTGTGGACTACTTAGAAAACACTCACTCTAACCATCAAACATTCCACATTCTTTCCATCCAACATATATCACGTGCCTTGAGGTTCACATCTATCCACTAGTTAATATTTATAAACCCTCCCCTTCATAGCATTTCTTGTGAGGTCCAATGGTTGATATCTCATGGAAAACTCCCTATGAGATCTACAGTCCTTAGGCTCCCCAATCGTCAGACACTTATGTTAATCCTCTTCCCAAGATTCAAACAGTCCCTACTATGATGTACTCAGAGATAGATCCAATGGTCCATAATTGATCTTGAATGCAATGCAAAAGATCAACGATGCTCGTTAACTCATGGTTTCTTCATCGAAGTCTTGAAAATACCCTCGCATGGTCACTCTGATGGTAATACCATATGACCAATGGTATAGATATGTTTTCTTCACCAATTCAACGACTGCGAATCTTCCTTCACCAGGTCAATGATTGTGAATCTTCCCCTCTTAAAATATAGGTTTCCTTCATAGTAAGAGTCTAAATCTAGACTTAATCATTTTTTAGTTTCTTCCAGGCCCTTTATAAGGTTCTTCCAACTCTTAAGAGAATGAAATTTAACTTTGAAACAGACTAAGTCATTCTCACTTCACCTGGGTTGAAGTTTTGCATATATTGCAAGATTTCTACTTAAGGCAGGTGGCTCTTTCAAGAATTGTAGTTTCTCATACTACACAGGACTCTCCCAAGCACCAGGTCACTCCAATCATCTTAAAAATGAAGGATTTGTCCATATCCTTTAAATTTTCCTCTTAAGAGTAAGGGTTTCCACAACCACTACAAGGAAAATACCTTTTAGCAAAGGTTATAGTGGAGGTTTCTAGTTTTACAAAATTGGAAAAAATTGTCAAAAGAACCTTCGATACAACATTTGTTATCGATAGAGGATGTTTTTGCTGATACTATAACAGAAGTTGATTATAACTAAAAAAAATTGGGCAGCTAGAGGTGTTAGCGGATATTTACAAATCAATGTGTTTGTATAAGGCACAAGCATCGGTGCGTACATACACCTACATCAATGGTGTTGTACACTTAACTTCAAGCATTAGGGCGGTAAAATATGAAATCACTAGGGGAGTAAAATATTTAAGCATTAGGGAATTTGTCTTATAAGCATTGGGGATTTAACATCAAAACGCATTGGAAGAGTTAAAAATAATTAAGCACCGGGGCTTTCTGCATAGAACTGACTGGTGCATTATTAATATGAAGGCATCGATGCTATATAAAATAATATGCACCAATTTGTTATAGGGAAAAACTCCCTGGTGCATTAAAAAATGAAAGAACTGGTGTTTTTTAGTGACAAGCAAGCCTCAATTCTTATCATTAACACAATAGCACCGGTGCATACCAATAACACATACACATCGATGCTTCGTATAAGATTAACACATCGATGGCCAAATTTTTAATATAATTTTGCGGTATTAAATTAATATTGAAACCAATGCTAATTGATTACATAAAAGCACCGGTGCGAGTTGCATACGAAACACACTAGTGAGTTTTAATATTAAATGTGTCGATGTAATTAATAATTAAAATACATCGAGAAACATAGACTTGTGATAGTGCAATTATTGTTATTTTTTAATTCCATTATTTATCAAAAAAATTACATATATCTTATATTTTGATCAGTGAATTTGGATATGATGTTTGTATTAATTTGTTATATCATCATATTTTCCATCTCTTCATTATAATATTTAGTCATCCATATATTTAATCATCGATGTAACATTTCACAACGACATTGGACAACGCAATAGAATAAATTAAAACTTATTTTATTATATGAATAAGAGGGTCTTTGTCATACAAAATGGGACACTTATTGGTAATCTCTTGTCTTTCAATTCAGACACCATGTCCATTACATTAAACAAAAATGTCTGATTTTCATAGACAATTATTTCAAAAAAATACAATTGCAGCTTGCATTGATATCCAAATAAATTGGTCATAATTCTTCATTGGAACTATAGTTAGTGCTTGATCTACCTCCATGCCTTGGGTTGTTTTGATGAATGTTTGGTTGATTGTCTTGATTGCTTTTTTCTTCTTGAAGTCCCATCTACAAATATAAAAATAAACTGTAATGAGCCTATCTACATTGGTGAGAATAATGAAAATCGAAATAAATAATATACATGAATGTAAATTGAAAAGCGACGTACCTCCAAAGGAAGAGGTGAATCGTGAATCATAAACATATGCTAAAAATTAAATATCTTGCATTATTTCAACAATTATTTTGTTGGCTCAATGCCATACTTTGTTTCGTGCAAGTTTTATACCCCATAATAAATCATAGATTTAATATAAAGTATTATTTTTGTTTCATTAATTATAAAATGATGGAAGTAAAACAACATAGATTATACTTACAAATTTGACAATTAATTTTTGATATGCCAACATATAATCACAACCCTTAATTAACCCAATGTCAATCAATTTTTCTAATGGCTCTTCTTCTATTGGATCAATGCATATTTTAACTGATCGAAGAGATCATCGATCATTGGCAAATGATACTTGTTCTTTATATTTACTTTATTCAATTGTATGAAATCAGTGCACAATCTCGATGACCCATCTTTCTTCTTCACAAACAAGACCAAAGCACCCCAAGGTAATACACTTGGGCATATATACCCCTTCTTTAGAAGCTCTTCAAGATGCATTTGCAACTCCTTCAACTCTGGTGTACTCATTCTGTAAGGAGTCTTTAATACCAAAGTTGCTCTAGGAATCAAATTTATAGATAAATCAATATCTCTCTTTGGAGGTAGTCCTGGTATCTCCTTGAACACGTCCTCAAAATATTTTAGGACTGAGTGATCCTCCATATTTGGCACCTTATCCTTAGGTGCTTCCTCCATATGAGATGCAAATAATTGGAAGCCCTTCCTGTAACACTTCTTTAGCTGCATTTTTGAGATCTCTCGGACAATAACTGCCCTAGGAATTCCTTGGACTGCTATTGGCTTCCCTTCCTCATCCAGGAAAGTAAATTCCTTGTTATGTAAGTCTAAGACAATATGGTGTTGTTCCAACCAATCCATACCAATTAGACAGTCATTTTAGCCCAATGGCAGGATGTTCAAAATATTCCTTGGTACTTATCCCATTCATGTCCATTGGACATGATTTAACCAACTCAACGGATTTTCTGTTGGTTCATGTAGCCAGTTGTACCAACCAAGATATCTCATTCTTTCTTCTTGGCAAAATAAATCTATCCACAACTTTAGAATCTATGTAACGATGACTATCTCCTGAATCTATAAAAATAGTAAATGCATGGTTATTGATCATACCTTCAACATCAATCATGTTTTATTGAAACTCATCTTTCTTGTTGTTCAGGGCTACATAGATCCTAGGTATATTTTTTCCCATGTCCTCCACTATTTCTGCTTGTTGTACATTGTGGAAAAATCTCACTTTTTCATTCTTGTGAGGACAATCTCTATACTTGTAGTCTCCTTTACAGCCCCAACATTGAATGGGTGCTTGCCTTGGCCTTTTCCCACCAACCTCAGCCATTCTATGCTCTCTAAAAGATGGATGTCCTTGAGGATTGTTTTTGAAAAATGGAGGCTTATTTCCCCTATGCCTCTTTTCCTTACTGAACTTCTTCTTGTCCTCCCAAGCCTTCTAGAAAGTAGGATTTTGTTTTTGTTGATCATATAATCATTTTTCTCTCCTTATAGTTTTTTCGAGAGTCTTGGGATCATCATAATGGATTTTATTGCTAATGAAATATGGCAGCCCACTCATGTAGCTTTGAATATTCACTGTCTCATCCTTGATGAAGGAGACATACTTCAACAACTCTAGAAATCTCCTTTCATATTCATCAATATTCATGCTTCCCAACTTCAGTTCAAAGATATATTTCATCTTTCTATCATAATACCTCTTGGTCAGGTATTTATTCTCAAAATGCCTCTTGAATTCCTTCCAAGTCACATTTTTCTCTCTGAGGTGTTGTACTTGCAAAAGTTGATCCCACCACATGGATGCTTTTCCTTTCAGCTGATAGATGGAAATCATTACTTCTGCATGAGAAGAGTAGTTATGCAATTGGAAATACTTTCTCATTCCTAGCAACCATGTCTCATCGTCCTCATCCTCATCCTTCTTGTGCTCTCCATCAAAAGTAGGAGATTTGATCTTATTCATTTCTCCTTTAAACTCATCCACCCTAGACCTCCTATGCTTTCTGACAGGGGATGGACTTGAGCTACTGTGTGATCTCCTATGGGAACAATTTTGGGAGTGATGGTGATGTCTACTACCACTCCTTGGTCTTCCTTTCTTCTCTGGGGTCTCGTGGCTTCTTGATTTGTTGGATCTACTCTCCTTATCCAACTTATTTTCAATCCTTTATAGGATATGAATTAACTTCATGTTGAAGTCTTTCTACTGCTCCTTGGCCTTCATAATCCTTTCATTATAAGCCCTGTGTCTCTGAAAACCTATTTTCAATTTTCTAAGGGTCTCAACCAGATTTATGTCTTCCTCCTTTTCTCCTCCATGCCCATTGGAGTTGGTTCCTTCCCTATCCAACTGGACATTCAAACCTTTGTTTTCATATTCTTGACTGAATACTACATGAGTATTATCCATCACTTATGCACTTTGTGTTGACTCTGATCTGACAGATGTTAATTATGCAAAAATGTGAAACCAATAGAACTTTGTCAAGCTAATTGTTCTTAATAATTTCATGAAAACATGAACCATTCTGATTCATTAATATATATATATCAAACTTCTTTTCTACCGATTTCCTGAGAAATTGACTTTCCAGATCCAATTTATGGGTGAANTTTCGAACTGGTCCATGTCACCCCTGGTGACATCATCATGACACATCACATCGACAACCCAGGACTTCAGAGATTTTGTTATCTCATTGACACTTTGTCAAAACTTCCGAATTGTCGACTGTCGAATAGTTCCACGTCACCCCCGATGACTTCATCATGTCACATCACTTTGACACCCGAGACTTCAACAATTTCTTCGTCATGCAACCTCCAACAGATTTCCCTGAACACCGAAACACAAGAGAAATATGATGACTCTCCTCCTTCTGAGTGATCTACGAACAAGAATCACTTCAGGACTTTAGAGGATTTAGCTACTGAACAATACACAACCTCCAAACTATGGATTAGTTCCGAACCTCAGGACTTTGGTAGTTTTCTTTGCTTATAACTTTAAAACAATCAGAGGAGCAAAGTCCGAAGAACTTTGTTGCTTAACCTCTATGCAACTTCTCTCAATCTAATGTTTGTGGGGCATTTGTCTCCTTCTGAAAAGATCCAACGACCTAATTTAACTATGTGACCCATACCACGTCTGCTGTGGTTTAGAAAACCATTATTCCCCCCGAGCTTTCCAATACCAACCAGGAGCTCTATCAACACCCTCTTGGAACTCTGTACATCAATTTCTTGTGGAATTTTTACTCCAAATTCCACTTTCATGGCCCATTTAGGTTTAGTGTGGAAACTATGGCTCTGATACCAAATTGTAACGTCCCTCGGCCACCCTTTCTGGGGACACATCACCAACTCAAAACCAAATTGTTCTGAAAATTGGTTGTAACACACCCATCCACCCAGGCCGGTCATGCTACTTGAAACTATCATGCTCTGACACACACATACACACACACACACATATATCTAATGAAATTTTCAACAGACATAAACATTTTGTTCATACACATATTCATACGGAAGCGACAGTAATACATACATGCAATTATGATAACATTCTAACACATGTACAAGATACACAACATACATCATAGCATGTAAAATTGCATAGATTTTGTACTTATCATTTTATGAGAATACCACCGACTACATGCATAACTTATATGAACCTCCCAGGCTTAGACCATGCAGCTCCAAGCTATCAGTAGTGGGTCAACCCCGAGCTGGGACTAATCTCCACTAGGGCAAAGGAATCCTAGGATAGGCTGAGGCTATGGGAAGCTACACAATGCAACAAGAAGGATTCTTCTCCAAGGAGCGTACTTACACCCACTACTCATAGACTCTCATTCCCCACATGTCTGTCCCACCCTGGGAATATGCACCTTCATTTTTCCATAGTCCATCGACTTCTCCACTTCCCTTCCAAGGCTTCAGCAACAATCTAGATCATGAATTCTCATAGATCTGTAGTTGTTGCTAGACTCCCTCTAGGATAAATCACTTCCCCAACAAACTCTCTCACCTGGAGAGAGTTGCTCATAGGCCTGACAACCCAACTCTTCAACCATGGGCATGACAACCCAACTCTTCAAACCATAGTATGAAAAGAAGACTAAGGAAAGGGACAGATAAACAATTACAAAGGTTTAAAAATGGCAGAAATGGATCTTGCTGCATTTCTGTTCAGTGTGTGCATGAACAGGACAAGGGATAGCATGAAGTGTGAGAATGAACTTGTGAGGAAAAATGGCCAGACTGGTCAGAATGTTGAGAGCGAGAATGGTCAGAATGGTCAGACTACAG
>SNQJ01S0205312.1:0-16484 GCA_010110895.2 Picea sitchensis | reverse complement strand
GTTATTCATATTTTGTGACCTTCTCCCTTATTTTGAGTTTTTGCTCTTGTTGAGAACTTGGAATCAATCCCTTGCTTTCTTCTCTTATTAAGTAGAGCGAGAAACTTTGGTGAAAGACATCAGAAGTCTATGAATCTTCTCATTTAGTTCTTTAAGGTCATCTTGTCCAATATCTTTCTCCTTCCTTTCGTTTTTTTTTCCTTGTTTGATAGCAAGAGGGTGTGTTGTTTTTTTCTTGAGAAATTTTCTGACATACTTGTCTGAATCTCCTTGATCTGAAAGGGCAATTAACAGGAGAAGTCTTTGCATTGAATTAATCATCATTCGCATACAAATGAAAAAAGATACATTTAGTGATTGGTTTGCATATTAGAAGGCGTTTTTTTGAAAATGTTTTAGCATTGCATTGGATTAGATTGAGAACCAATTAATTTGAGGACGTTTGATATTAGTGTTTTGAAAGTGAAATGACTCCTTCTCTTTCCCTTAAATGGGCGTTCATTGAAAAAAGAAACAATTGCTTATCATATTGTATGCATCTTTTTGAGAATTGAGTCCTCATTCCATCAGTTTCACTTTCATGCACCCTTTGAGTAAAGAGCAGTATAATAAAATGAGCGCTAATTAAAAGTATCTAGAACATTTTTTGTTTTAGGATCTTCCACCAGGTAGTACTAGAGGGTTAGCACTTTGGATTAGGCTGTGAGTAAAACTCTTAAAAAATTCAAAACAAACATTAGCATCTGAGCTAGGGAGAGTCAAATCAAATTGTCATATTGATTTACTACAGGATCCCCCTCTCACAGGGGTTGGCATGAGGTCCCATTGAATTGAATTATGGAATTATCCCTCCATTGGTTCAACTATTTGTGATGGTTGAATCATTATATTGGGGTCGCAGGTATACCCATGATTATGTCGCGGGATGTCCTCAGGTTGATTTTGGACTTGTTATCCTACCCATACGTTTGGATTGGACTGTCGATTGTTCCTTCCCAGGGGATGACTGCGAGGTGGTGTCTTTAGTTGCCATATCTTTAGGTACTTACACAAGATGACAGTGAAGGGAAGTCTCAGCGTACTTGGAGCAGAGACATTGAGGTCAAACTCACTCGAGGCTCCTTGGAGGGTAAATCCACAATTACTACGTGGAAGATTACACCAAGGTGAAATTTCGTTAAGCCAGTCGTCATTGTAACTATTCCACCATATCCTAGCCCCTTCTTGACGGCTTGATCGATCTTGTGACGTTGGATTTCATAACCAACTGAGTATGATCATCGAGAGAGAGACATTTTGTCTGGATTTAATTCTAGATTTTATTTTATGTTGTTTCTTTTTTGTTAGTTGGACCTAGATTTTTTAGTGTTCTTTATTTCTCCACAATTGAGCCCATAGACAATAAAGGTCTTCGATCCGTCACGATCGGGGGTTGCCTCCAGAAGAATATCAACCCTTACCTCCTAACCCTCAGAAGACAACTACCGTAGAGAGGTAAAAAATCAATCTGACGCTGGAAGTGATATTGCTCCTCCATTAGATAACCCAGAAGACACTTTGGTCAAGGTTGAAAATCCCACTACATTTGTGTCGGTAACCCCTCTTGAACCACTTTTGGTTCGTTTAGACTCCAGGAGCGTCATAGATGAAGAGATCCGACAATTACCAGAGAGGATATTTATCGAAACATATATAGGATCCACAAAACCAATCTTTGGTGAGCCAGTATATAGGACTCATGTTCATCCTATAATTGTAGTAGAAACCAATCCCACAACTTCTTGTTCTGTATGGAGTACTTCAGCCAGACTCGATCTCTATGAACATTTCTAATCCTTTCGACAACCCTTTCAACCTCATGACTCTCTGGTGAAGCAGGACCATCCGTTCAAACCATGAATCACCCAGTTGATCGGGTTATTCACCCTACTACTACACCAACTTACAAGTCCATCCTAATGTTAGACTCATCACCTCTACTCATCCCCAAAGCACTTCCAATCTCTACCCCCCGTTTCTACAAGATTTTGCTCTACAACTCCACATGTTCCACATGATCCTGCTGGGACATCTTCTCCCCCGAGAACACAGACCCATGTTGGCCAAACACAACCGAATGGAGGGGAAAAAACCATCTAATGAACCTTTTCCTCCTTGAGGACTACCTTTCCATGGAGGACCTACCCTCTCGGGGACAACCCACTTTCATGCTCCTCCTGGAGGGAGGCCAACCTCCATTTGCTAGATCCTGTTAAATGGAAATCCACCAGCAGAAGGGGCAACCCACTCATTTATTTGGAAGCCTTCACAATCCTAGAGAGTATCTTTAGGAGGCATTTTCATTCAACCCCACATTAGGGGGAACTCGTATAATAACCCACTAGGGGGAGTATCCAATCTTGTCCCTTCTAGAACATCTTACGGGAAATCTTATCCAGGCGACATCCAAAACACCACTGCGGAGTTCTCCGGGACCATCGTCTTATCCTCCTCATGGGCCTCCATGTGTATCCACCTCAGGGATCTACTCCTTACCATTCTCAAGGGAAAATGTTTATCCTCCTCACGGGCAGAATAAATCCATCAGCCTATAATGTTGGAACCCACGAGGGTTATGCCAATGTTTCTCATGCACCATCGAGTCCTTCTTATCCCGGCCAGCAACAATGGTATGTAGGAGGACCTACTAGTTACAACTATCCACCTAACCCGGTCTATGGTCTACTATTGGTGTTCCTATGACACACTAGTATCATTCGAAAATTAACTGACAACTACCACCATGCGACTCTAGATCTCCCAAACTTGTCTCGGTTAATAATGATCCACATTTCTCATTCACCGGTTTGGCCAGTCATTTCGAGCTAAACTTCCTTCTAATATTCTGAAATTTAATGGAAACCCTGGCGAAAATCGAACAACCATGTGATGACTTTTCCATTTGTGGTGTTCATCAAACTCCCTCATGGACAATTCTATACGTTTGCATCTTCCATTGAACACTTATCGGTTCAACAACAAAGTGGTATATTGAACTACCATGCTTCTTTTCATGATTTCAATTCCCTTGCCATGTCTTTCCTCATGCACTTTCAAGCGCCTGTTAAGCTCGACACGGTACTGAACTCTTGACCTTCCTTTGTCAAACTAACTCTGTGCATATCTCTGACCATATTCATGGTGGAGGCAACAATGAAGGATGATCAAGGCAATCATTCTTGACATACTATTGGTGGAATGGTTTACTAAATCAGTTTTACCCCTGATCGCTCATGATGTAGCTATAATTAGATGCGGTCATTGAGGAAGAAGCCATTGCTCGGGCTTGGTACTTAGATTTGGTTTATTCCAAATATGGTACTTTGTATGATTCGCTTCCAAATGCTGCTCGGGCTAATACCGATCCTTCTAAGCCATCATCCTCATCTCATGTGGATGGTGTTATCGGGTCCGTCAAAACTCAATCTTTTTTTCCCAAATCAACTATACCCTCCTCTACCTCTCCCCAAACTCAAATCTTTGAGGTGAATGCAGTTCAATCTTCCCTTCACAACAATATATAGGTAAGAAGAAGACAAATAATAAAACAAAAATAATAATGAACAACCCCAAAATCAAACACCTGCTTAGAAAGAGACCACAACTGAAACTGAAATTCTTGTGTATCATTTGTGGTGGCGATCACTACACTTGAGATTGTCCACTTCAAAATGAAGTGGCCAAAATTTTACCCACCAAGGGAAGTCTAGCTTCATCTATGCTTACTCAACCTTTTCCACAACAACAATCCATGGTTTCTCAAACCCCCTCTCTTGGGGGCGGTTCTAGCGATCCTAATGATGAGGCCTCATTGAGTGCACATATTTATATGTTTAATGGGATCAATTTGACCACTAACATTAAAGGAAAATATTCTTGTGGGCCAGTTATAGATCTCCTCGAGATAGACTCTTAACTCCTAAGATAGAAAGTTCTTATCATGGTCATTGACTTCCTTTTAGGCCTACACAAACTAATGCATGTAGAGGAAGGAGGAAGGCGTTACTGTTACTTTGTTTGTCCCTGTACGCTCCGATTTGAGCTCCAATATTTTGCTCCTCTATGAGCCCTGTAGACAAATAAAAGTACAACCACTTCCTATTCTATCGAATTTAGTTTGAAGCAGACCTATCTACTTAGAGACAAATTCATGTAATATCAAACAAAAACTAGAAATAAACAGGCCAATCATGTTATTACGTGTGAGGACAGAAATGTTACTTCTGACCATAGATGGAATGTGAGTTTCATCAGTTCTCCTTGCCTAATGAAAATCCTTGCTCAAAAGCTCCACTATCGGAATGACAATAGCTTCGCTGATTAGCCTCCACTTCATTGTGTGTTTCCTATGAGATCTTAGGTTTTGGGGATTATCATCCCTTCTCCAAATATCACATATGAGATCATAAGTTTGGTATGATTCTCTATCCAGATCCTCCTTTTCACCATGAGAAAGTCTACTTATATATCCTTGAAGAGGCTCAACAACTTGAGATATCGATGGGGTGAGTTGAGGGTTTTCCTCCTTTAGTTAGGGATCTTCCCTAAGATCCTTGGCTTGAATAGAGTTCAAATCAAAGCGCCGGGGATTGAATGGATCCTCCCCTCATTCATCTCAACAAATCAACTACCGCCCAGAATAGGCAGCGCTCCCTCAAAGGGCCATCAAAGCGTTATAATGCTCCCCAGTAGGCTTTAGAGTAGAACTCCAAAACAACAAGCGCTCCTTCAAAAGGGTAGAGGTAGTGTTATAGCACTCCCATATAGTGCATAGGGGTGCCGGCACTCTGAGAGGGTGGTATAGGGGCGCTCTCCTCCAAAACTCAGTTTTATGGTTCTTTCAGATGGCAAGAGGTACATATCCAATTGTATTCCTCTTCTTCCAAATCAAGTGTTTGAGTTGTATTAAGTGTCTTTATGATGTCATTTATAGGTACGACATAAGCATTATGGTAGTATCCTTTATTGACACCTGCAACACTTGTGAGAAAAATGAAACACTTGTACTTGATGACACTTGCGACACTATCAGTGAGTATTTTTATGTGTAACACTCTCTCTAAGACATACGACACCGGGTAACCCTGACAAAGGAAAGACACTAACAATATTGGTACTTTACTTTGTATCCATCGTCATCCTCCGTTAGTATTCCATTGGTTAATCCTCCATATGGACCCTTGGTCAGAAACCCACTTCGATTCTATCTTACCTCTAGAGTACTATACGTAAAAGCTTACCTTTAATCCCTAGTTCGTGCACTTGAAACTACAGCATATTGTTGAAGATTTTGCCCAAGCACCATGTGCTATGTTTGTGTTAGAAGTTCTCTGACCTTTGCCCTGGTGTCTTAGAACTCTCTTGGCTGCTCTTGGTGCTATTGATCCTGATTCCTCCAATCAGATCATGTTTAACCTGGACAATTACGCATCTCGACTCTCCCACCAACATTCTTTCCAAGTTGATGTTGTTATTCACAATCAACAAATCCACCAAACTAATGCGGATGAGGGAGCCGCGACTTGTGTCATGTCTTTGGCGTGTTGGAAGGTTTTAATCACCGCCACTCAACAAATCCCCAACAATGTTACATTGCCTTCGATGGGCGATTTTTTCATCCCCATGCACTTTTACAGTCTCTACCAATCCAATTGGGTGGAAAACTGTTATTGTTGATTTCAAGGTGGTCGATTCTCCCCTCGATTACAACTTGTTAGCAGGGTGAAGTTGACGTATGCTATGATTGTCGTTGCCTCGTTAGTTTTTAGATGTGTCCAATTTCCTCATCGGAAAAGTTGTCCTTTGTTGATCAGCTGGATTTTTGCATGACTGATGCTTGTGCTCCCGTTACCAACAAAATTCCTTTCTTGGGAGACCACAAGATCATGTATGAAAACATTGGTGTTGGCTTACTAAAATATTCTAGCCTCATGGCTACCTTCCCTACCACTTCCACCGACTACACATCATATTTCCATGTGATATGAAGTTTTTGACCGTGGCTTATAAATCTTTGGAATCATCTGACCCTCGGATTGTACCTTGCTCATTGGAATTCGATGCACTAAAGTGACACCATGCCACTTAGTCCATTTGAAATATCCCATACGTTTCTATCCCATCCTCTTCTCCCTCATCAAATGACAAACATCTATTGGCACCTACCGTTTCCTCGATGCAATCATGGTTGCGTTCCTTGTCCTCTGCAATTGACTGCATTTCCCCAATTTGCCTTTGATGAATCTCTTCCGGAAATTCTTCGTATTGACAAGTTACCTTGGCATCATAACCATCACCGATCCTCTTTTTCTTCCCCCTCATTCGGAAATTTGGGAAGATATACATATCTCTACGCCAATTGTTGATTTTCATCCTCTCCATGATTTCAACCCGGCGATTTGGATCTGGTAGTTGACTTGGTGATTTATTCAATAGGTTTATTGGAGTTTGATATCCTTACCCCTGTCGCGACTCTATACATGTGTTCCTTCCAAGTGATTTTCTTCCATCGTGAAGATCTCTGAAGTCCATGACTGATTTTTGTCCCTTGATATGGTATCCTTCGAACATTGTTATCCTCTCGGAAGCCATGATGGGAAGAAACCACGAGCATAGTTTCTCTTCTCTGTAGCCAACTCATTAAAAAATGAAATAGAGGCCCTGAGCATGGATTCTTTCTGTGTGAAGCTTGTTAAAAATGAAGCTTGATCACCTCTCTTAAGCCTTCTTTTCATCCGCCCTTCTCCTTTTCTCATCTAGTATAGAAATTGGTGACAACATCAAAATTAGTGAATGAATTGAAGCTTGGAAGTGTCTCTAGCCTTTGTTGATCATTCTAGAGTTAAGCCACTAAGCTTTTATGCTGGGGGCATACCAAAGATTAGTCTTTGTTGTTTCTCGTTAACCAAGTAAATACATGAGAATGCATCAGGTGGAGCTTTTATCTCTTTTGGGACACATTGTGGATGTGTCTGAAAAAATGAACCCGGAGTCTCCTTTAAGCTCTTTTTAGACTCTCTAAACATGAAAATATTGTCGAGTGATCTTGCTTCCTTTCCCTCGTTAAAAAGGTTTGAAAAGTCTTCGAGGCGATAATTTATCTCTTTTTCAGCCTAAGTGGGACTAACGGCCTAAGGACAACATTGGAGTCATATTTAAAGTTATTTTCAGACTCTCTAAACATGAAAGATTACCAGGCGACCTTGTTCTTTTCACACTCGGTAAAGTATTTGAAGAAAATGTCTTTTGAGAGATATTTTATCTCTTTTCCGGTCTCATCAAACTACTTTGCAGAAAAAGGAACTAGAGTTCTCTTTTAAGGTGTTTTCAGGACTCTATAATCATGAAAAACCGGAGTTGTATGTCTTTGGACTCGTTAAAGAAACATTGATAGACCCATATGGGACTGAACCATTACTTCTTCCAGTTCATTAAAACAGGGAAGAGGAACTTACCGAAGGTGAGTTTTATCGAATATGTTATCCTCCCTCGAGCTCATTAAATTAAAAAGAGTTACACATCTATTTGGATGGAAAAGAAGTTGAAAACCAAGAAATGGCGGTTTTGAAAACATTACCAAGTAACTCTTAGAGTTCCCTTGAACATGACACTTTGTCTTTTGCACACAATATAATCCACTGAACCTCTACACTAAGCCAATCCTTTGGTTCTTTCCTCCTCTAGGTCACGGCGTAAGTCACAACATCCTTGCATCATCTAGTTTTTGGTCCAATAGTCATGTTTCTTCTTTTTGTTGCTATAGGTGTTCAAGGGAAGTGTTCAAGGGATGTTCAAATTCAGCTCATCCATTCATTGGAATGTACTAGTATATGGAATCATTGACATTAATGGTGATCTCCCTGGCGGCTTGTTAACGTTTACATCATTGATCGGTAATCAAGTGGTTTCACCCATGTTAGACATTAGTACATCTATTCACATGGTTAGATTAGGTACTACATCGGGATCGGTAAAGAAGACCCTGGGTTAATTGATCACTCTAATATGTACTTTGTCAGGTTGCGATGAAGTTTCTCTTGAACAATGACACATATACTGCTACATAGATCCACTTTGTATTGAAATTGGTAGCTATGTCTTGTCATCTCGTAGATCCACTTGTGTATTCTTCATGGCTACAATCAATTCAAATCATAGGAGTATAGATCCCTGCCTTTATCCTCGTTGGCTATACCTTTATCAATACAGTATGGATCTGCAGTGTATTTATGTAACCATATCTTGCAAGTCTTGATCACTTAAGCATAGGTATGCGCCTTGGGTTTTGAAACATGTCATAATATTTGTTGGATGTTTGTTGTGCAGCTTACATTTAGGTTCTCTGCGTCTATACCCTTTCTTGAAAGTCTACAAATCATTTAGTTATCAGTTCTCATATTCTGACTTCATACTTTGGGGGCAATCTGTTAAACATCAAAAATACTCACTTCGATACTGTCGCAAGTATCGTCATTACAAATATGCATGAAGTGTCGCAGAAGTGTTAGGAAGCATTAATACTTCCATATTGTCTATGTTGTTCCTATAATGACATAAAGAGGACATGACATGTCAAACATTTGATTTGGAAGAGGAGGAATGGTTAACTAGGCTTATGAACCTCTTGCCATCACGAGAAGAACCACAAAGCGAGTTTTGGACGAGGCCAGCTCCCTATACCTCTCGAGAATCTTTGGCCCCACTTACATTGTCTGGGAGTGTTATAATGCTCCGATAGCCCTTTTGGGGGAGCGTTGATGGGTTTAGGGAGTGTTGGCACCCCTTAAAGCCTATTGGGGAGAGCTACAACGCTCTGATATTGCACGAGGGGAGTGCTACCTATTACGGAAAATAGTTGATTTGTTGAAGGAAAGAGAATGGGGAAATATCTTTCATCTGAAGGCAGTTGGATTCGTATCCTTGGCCAAGCCATGATCACGGGGTAGATCCATAACTAAAGGAGTAAAATATTCAACTTACTCTAAAGATATCTCAAGTAGTTGGGCCTCTCAAAGCCTATTATTTAAACATTCCTTCTCATGGTGAAAAGGGGAATAATTGGAGCATATCAAACCTATGATCTCGCAGGAAACACATAGTGAAGTAGAGGCTAATCAGCAAAGCTATCATTATTTCGATCATGGAGCTTTTGAGCAAGGATTAGGCAAGGAGAACTTGGCAAGCTGCTACATTCCATCTATGGTAAGTAATGTTTGTCCTCATTAATGTAATATGCTTGGATTGTTTATTTCTAATTTGTGTTTGACATTACATGGTGTCTCTAAGTAGATGGAGTGCACTTCAAACTAATGTCGATAGAATAATGAAGTAAGTGGTTGTACTTTGTTTGTATCTGAGGGCTTATCGAGGAGCTCAAGATTGAAGCTCAACTTCGGGAAGTCACGAGGGACAAATGCCGGTAAAAGGTACGTATTTCCTCCTTCTTCTTCATGCCTTAGTTTGTGTAGACCCTAAAGGGAAGTCAGTGACCATGATAAGTACTTTATGTCTTAGAGTTAAGAATCTAGCTTCGTTAAGGAGATCTACCTGTCCATAGGAAGATTTTCCTTCAACAAGGAGGAATGTTCTCCTTCGGTCTTTGTAGGTGCTTGAGGAGAAAGGGTCATCTGTAGGGATTTGGAGTTTGGTGTAGAGAGTTGATGCAAAAGGAAGATTCAAGTTGGGTGATGGGTTCTTGTTTGACTTCCTCCATTGGACTGCATGGTTGTATTTATATGGTTGTATTGATGGATGAATCGATGGAGGCAAGTGACAACTTGGTTGTTTTCCACTTCTTTTGGTCTCGAGGAAACCATATTGCAACGTGTTGAAGCGGTTTCTAGATCTGCTTCTGGTATGTGCCATGAGGATGGTGAACTGAAAAGGGGTGGGAGGGGTAAAAATTTTTCACAAAAATGATATGGATGAAAATGATAGGGTGAATAGATGAATCAATGGAATAGGTCTCAAATAATGGTGAAAAAATTCGGACTTTTTTTTTTTTTTTTACACATGGAGTTATACTCGATTATAAAAGAATACTCGTGATGAAATCCTAAAGTAGCAACGAGGAAAATGTGTATTACTTGGAAACTAACACATTTGTGTGATAATAGATCCTAATCTGTTTTGAATTTGTTTATGTTTACGTCGAAGGGTTAAAATTCAAGGGTTCTATAGACCGGGGAGTTTTCTGTGCTATATCTATATATATTGCATGGTCCAATAGTAGTACTGGACCAATATCTTAGGGCGCAACTAAGGAGGATAGAATATGCCATTAGCTGCCTACCGACTACCGGGTACTAGAGAGTATCTTCGAGTGTTGTTCTCGGTGACACTACCATAACAGTCTAGCGGCCGATAGGTTTATCTAAAGAGACTGATAAATATAGGTTGATCCATACCGCAAGGTGCTATCTGATGTGCTACCTCTCGAAGGGGTACCAGGGGTTACAAGGGTGGCCAACAATGTGTGCTTAGTACCATATATTTCTGTGTGTATGAATCCCTCAACTCCTGAGGTTTATGTGCTTAATGAAAGATCTATGTGGATTAAAGATGCTGGAATACATCTCTAGCAGAAAAATTAGCACAATTTCTGCCAAGGAAAGTGCTGCGATACCACTTGCAAGATGCAGGATATAATAAATATGCAGAACATAAATAAAATGCTAGAAATGGAAAAATAATAGTAATATAACCAACATAATCTCCCACAATAACACGAAGCGATATAGGAACAACAACATCATAAATAGAACTTTGAATTTGAAAACAATGTTCATAGGCCTCTTTGAGGGCAACCTCCAATCAAGCGGTCTTTCTGTTACAATAATCTCTAAGCTAGGGTTTCATACCTTAACCCTTATTTATACTAAATATTTCTATCAAAGAGAAGCATCTAGAGAAAGATCCTTCTAGAAGGCGGAGGCTTCTATTGGGTCTTCTTACATCCATATGTCCTATTTTTATTGAAAGGCCTTATTAATATTGACCTTTATTACATCACGAATATATTGATCTACCTATGTGTAGGTTTGGACCTAACATATGGGTCTTTTCGATGTTTGTTTACTTGAGTCCAACGATAAAACTCAGGGTTTTTCATGTTTATAGAGTAGAAACGCTTAAAAGAGAACTCTCTGTTACTTTTTAGGTAAAATATTTTCGATGGGACAGAGAAAAATACAAATTATCAGCCCATCAAAGAAGTTTATTCAAATACTTTTTACAAGCGTGAAACGGAATTAAAGGTTGCTTTCGACAATTTTTTTTTTATGGAGTGCAAAAAGAGATTAAATGATAATTTATTTGTGTCGCTTTTCGTGTTACCAAGACAAGTACGAAAGGGAAACAAAAGTATACCTGGTTACATTCTCATAAATTTTCGATCATGAGAACGAACAAAGGTGCACTCGAGGGTTTTACTAAAAATCCCCTAAAAAGTATTGATATGCTTGAAGAAAACAAATTATGAAACAGATCCATACCTGTTAATTGGGACTCTGGTTTTATTCACCTTGAGACCCCTCCCACAAGACTATTAGTTTTGAGGGTTTATAATAAACACATTTTATATAATATAAAATATTGTAAAAGGTAAAACAATGAAATAAACAAGAGTAACAACTCTTTTTTTACCATTTCATTTGTATTTGGTCAATAACTTGTCTAAAAAAACCCATTTTCACCCCTTACTTCGATGGTTAATTGCGAGGAGCATAGGCGATCAATCGAAGAATGATTTCCGTGAAAGTAGTAAGTTCTTCATCTTCTTCCCTTTTACTGGATTAAAATTTGGTTTTGGTGGTCAAAAAATGATTTTTTCGGTGATTTTTGGGTCGGTAGGTGTGTGCTGGGGCCACCACAGGTGGCCAATGCTCGAATTCACAGGAATCAAGGATTTTCACTTAAGGTGCCCAATTGCTTGCCTATGGAAATCTTGAACTGTAACTAAAGCTCAATTGCAGTGGTCGAAACCAAAAAAGAAAGAAATTGTTGGACCAAAAAGAATTCCAAAAATGCTGGATAAAGGTGTTAACTGTCCTCTCTTACTTCCATGCAGATGTTTGATCACAAAAATGTTGGAATGGATAGAACGTGAGAATGAAGATTATGACTCTATGGCTTTGAATGATCCGGGAACCATTAATTGTCTTCGGCAATGTGGTCTATTGAAATTTTTCAAAATCCAGGGCATGAGAGTCCATGAGGAGACTATTTGAGTACTTGGTCCATATGTGGGATGCAGAACAACAAGTATTTCACGTGGGTGTTCATGTCCTTTTAAGCCTAATATTGGCTCATTACCCCTTGGTGGGGGCATATTACATTAATAATTTTATTTTATTTGTAGTCAACTTTATTCCATTAGTTGTAATTATACCTCCTAGTCTCCTATATATACCAAGGAGACATTTTTCATTGGAATCATCTTGTACTTGAACATTTTATGTGGGATAAGAGTTTCCCCTCGAAGGCTTATTATCTTAAATTATCTCTTTTCAAGGCATAGAGTACTTATTATGAGGTTTTATATGCTATATTGATATTTGGTTCTTAACATATGGTATCGGAGCTCAAAGTCTTGGGGTTCTTGCTACGTCTGAGACACCGTGGCATTTTAGATATAATTTGTTTTCTACAATGATTAAGGAGCAACTTGGAGGATATTTATTAGATGGATAAAGGTATGATGGGTTAAACATTTAGTGCCTGAGGCCTTATACTTTTGGAGATACAATTTGTGGAAGATAGGGTTTGTGATTAATCTTGAAATCAATTTTAAATGATTTATCTTGGGATTTTCGCTATAAATGTTTTATGTAATGTTTCAAACCCTGCACTCTAGAGGCTATTCTTAGAAATTAGTAAAATTTGTGGTGAAAATTTCACTTAAGGTCATCATAAATTTGTAGATACACCATA
Organism: Picea sitchensis; assembly: GCA_010110895.2. Classification (NCBI taxonomy): domain Eukaryota; kingdom Viridiplantae; phylum Streptophyta; class Pinopsida; order Pinales; family Pinaceae; genus Picea; species Picea sitchensis. The sequence continues at coordinate 3,515 of SNQJ01S0205312.1, read as the reverse complement.
TGGAAGATAGAGATGTCTGACTAGTCTATTGACTAGTCTCAAGCAAATTACAGGTGAAACAATCATAAATTATTCTAGAGTATCCAAATTGAGTGATATCAGTTGCATTGCATAGTGGACTGACCATAGTAGTTACAGTGCGAGTTTCTGAATTTCATGTCAATTATTTTGTGTGGGGCACACTATACAGAATCCTTGAGATCTACGGAAAAGGCCAACAATCAGCAAGTTGTGGGAAGTTACCATAAATTCCACTTGGTACATCAATTTTATCATACCTATGGCATTGAAGAGAGTAAATATCAAGGAGACGTATAAAAAATAAAATTTCATACGGAAAATTTTAAAATTTTTAGATACACTAACAGAAGAAATATTGTCTAATAAAACCACCTCAAAATCAAGGTTTAAAGTGATGCAGTAACATGCCACCAAAAAAGGAACTTCTACCCAATAAGCCTCCAAACAATCCTACTTGGAATGTTGATGAAGGTGAAGAAATGCATAGGAACATAAATGATTTACAAAGAGAGAGCGGAGTAACAAAATATGAACTACAAGAGATGATGGATTCAACAAAGCTAAGTTTAAGACAATAAATACTAAGATGGTTGATTCTTTAAAGGGAGATCATGGAAGGATTGAAAAATTTCCTAATAGAGAGGAGACCTGAAAGTGAAAATGTATCCCATGAAATTCATGATGAGGGACAAGGAAGGTAGTCCAAGATGGCGAAACTCAATTTTAGGTTGAAGATAATATACGTTCCTAAGATTGATATGACAAATTTTGATGGAAGGACCCAATCACATGGGACTACCCTCAGATGGAGAAATTCTTTGATCTACATAATGTGCCACATACACAAAAGGTATGAATTGCTTCTTTATATTTAGAACCCAATCAATTTGTATGGTATTGATGTCTTTTGTTCTTTCAAATCACTTGTCACTTGGACAATTTCATGGAAGAAATGATAACTACACTATGAGGATACAAGGACAATACCTTATTTGTAATTGATAAATCTCAAGCAAAGGGTTCAGTTACCGAGCACATTGAGGGAACTTCCAAAGATTGAATATAAAGGTAACAGATATTTGGGATGAGCACTTGATTGATGTATTCATAGGAAATTTAAATGATAACATTCAACATGAGGGTTTGCCTTTGGGAACCCAAATAATGGAGAATGCATTTAGGTGGAAATAAATGTTGAAAGTAAAAAATATGGCTATGGATACTAAAAGGACCAATCCTAGCATCTATAGAGAATAATGCTCCTTCTTCTAAAAACACCTCAACCTAGAAGGTTGATACCTCAACAATTGGAGGAAAGAAAATACAAAGGTTTATTCTTTAATTGTCACAACAGTCTGATGCAGGGACATAAGTGTGGTGAGACGAAATTATTCTACATAAATTGTGAAGAGGAAGAAGAACAAGAATAAGAACCATCTCAAGATGAAAAAATAGAAGTAATTTCATCACAGAGATTTGACTCCCATGATATCATGTAAAGCATTGGATGGAATTAGCACTCCTCAAACCCCCAAGATCGGAGGATACATATAAAAAAGCTAAAAGGTAATAGTCCTAATAGATTAAAAGCGGTACTCATAATTTCATTCCACTATGACAGCCAATGCTCTCAATTGCTTTGCATATCCAGTATGAGTTTCAAACAATGATTGAGGATGGAGGAACTATCAATTGCTTTCCCGGGAAAATGCAATAAGATCAATCTTACTATGGGGAAATATGTAATGAAAAGTCAAATGATTTCTATACCCATGGGTGGTACTGATGTTATACTAGGAATCAATGGTTACAATCATTGGAACAGTGTCTTTTAATTTTCAAGAACTTTTTCATGAAATTTTCATTGAAGGAAAATAAATTGAGTTAAGGGTATCTGTAGGCTTCGGTAAGGTGATAAGCTCTAATGGCATGGAAAAATTATTTAAAAGAGGGGCATCAAGGTGTTATTGCACAACTATGCTCACTAGATGTTCAAACATCTAAGCCATCTATTCCTCAAGATCTCCAAGGGATCATTGATAATAATTCCCAAAGTATTTGAAGATGTTCCCAAAAGTATTCCACCCTCTGCAATCGATCATGAAATTCACCTAATTCACGGGACTGTTCCTCCTAACATGGGGCTATCTGAGGATACCCTTATGCCCAGAAGGTGAAATTGAGTGCATGGTTGAAGAAATATTTAAGAAGGCGGCATTATTAGACCTAATAGAAGTTCTTACTCTACCACAGTGTAATGGTACTCAAGAAAGATAGCTCATGGTGTATGTGTCTAGATTATAGAGAGCTCAACAAGATCACTAGTAAGATAGAGTTTCCCATTTCTGTCATTGATGAATTTTTATATGAATTACATGGAGCAATCTATTTCACAAAATTGGATCTTCGTTCAGGGTATCATTAGATTAGAATGAAGGAAGAAGATATCCCAAAAAAAACATTCTAAATTCCTTGAAGGCCATTATGAATTTTGATCATGCCTTTTGTACTTACAAATGCACCTTCCACATTCAAAGTTGATGAGATTCCATTTTCAAGCCCTTCCTTCCGAAAATTTGTGTTGGTATTTTTTGATGATGTACAATCTATAGCAAGTCTTGGGATGTAATGGAGCATGTTGACAAGGTGCTCTAACTACTAAAGGAGCAACAACTATATGCCAAACCATCCAAATGTTTCTTTGGAGTGAAGGAGGTAGAGTGTTGGGTCATATTGTATCTCATGAAGGTATCAAGAATTAGACCCTAACAAGATTAAGGCCATGATGGATTGGACAATTCCCAAAACATTGAAGAATCTTAGAGGATTTTTGGGTTTTGATAGGTTACTACCGCAAGTTTATTCCGAACTATGGACAGATGCTTAGCTGCTTCCAACAACACTAACTAAGAAGGATGCATTTTCATGGACTCTAGAGGCAACTAAAGATTTTGAACAACTTAAGGAGGGTGATGTGCAAAGCTCTGTCTTGACAGTCGGACTTCACAAAAAACTTTATTTGTGGAATGTGATGCCTGGGGAAATGGAATTGATGTCGTTCTATTGCAAGAAGGAAGGCCCGTATTTTTGAAAGTCGACCCCTCAAGGTAAAGGACTTACACAAGCCCATTTATGAGAAGGAAATGATGGCACTACTACATGCATTGAATAAATGGAATCCTTACCTAATAGGTAGGTACTTCATGGTCAAAACAGTTCATGATAGTCTTAAATACTTCATGGAACAAAGACTATCTTCAGAAGAACAACAAAAATGGGTAACCAAGATATTGGGTTATGATTTTGAAATCGTCTATAAAAGGGGGAAGAAAAATGTTTTGGTAGATGCACTCTAAAGAAAGGATGATGATCTTTGAGGCCTTTCTCTATACTATCTCGATCATCAACTTGATTGGATAATAGAAGCAAGGGAATGAATGGAAGAATGATTTTGAAATCGTCTATAAAAAGGGGAAGAAAAATGTTGTGGCAGA
>SNQJ01S0205311.1:0-10717 GCA_010110895.2 Picea sitchensis | reverse complement strand
GGCGATATCTAACCACCACCAACCGCTTCAATAACTGCTTCATCGGGATTGAGGATGGCCCGGCCAACTCGGCATCTTCGGGACGTGGAGAGCCCCCTGTGCTGCCACCTGGAATAACTGATTGGCTCAAAGAATATGCGTGGGGGCCAGCGCGAAAGGTGGGGCACGAGAACGAGGTGATGGGGCCGAAACAGCGGGGGGCGGAGTAAGAAGCGATGAGGGAGCGAGAGAGGTTACAGGGGAGACACATGGCAAAAGGCGATAAGAGGAGGAGGCAAGAGAGTAGATGTGATGGACATGGGAGGCTGACGTGGAGGGAAGGAGACATGCGGCAGGTGGTGTGTGGATGATGAGAAGGAGGGAGGACCACGCGAACCAATGAGGGGAGGCGGATGGATGACACATGACAGCAGGGGAAAGGTGGAAAGGAAGATGACATGACGGGAGGAGGGCAGACGCTGGCTAAACATAGGGCAACTGAGAAGGTCGAGACTGACCCAGCGCCATTGATCCGGGCGCGTTGATCTGGGCCATCAGAAAGTTGCGTCTGCGATTCCGGACCCCCCCCTTCCGCTTAAAGGTAGAAAGGCAAGGGGGGTCTGGAATGGTCTTCATCGCCGNAGAAGGGCGGGGGGGGTCCGGAATTCGCTATGCGCCGTTGATCGGGGCGCGCAAATCCCAGCCGTCCAAACTTGATTCTCATTTAACACAGAAGCATTTGCACCCAAAACTTAGGACAAGTGGGTTTTTAACCCTTTCTTTTGCGTTCTAGCCCCCCTTACAAGAAATATCGCTAACAGATTCCAAATTCACATCTTCAAACGGTTCAAGTGGTAATCAACGATAATCAGTTTCAAAGTATCCCAAAGATTTTACCTATACGAGAAGTGGACCAAGAGGATTGGTTAATGGTGGGTTTGCAGGAGGTACAAAACCTTCCTGAAAACTGGGTCCCTCAAGGCGATCAATCAAGGGAGTAGCAACGCTCCCAGATTCAGAATAATTCTCCTCGTGAACGACTCCCTCCTGAGAGCGAGCTTCGGGTGAATGAGTAGGCAAAGGCTTGTAATATTCTGGAGGCAAACCGTGAATCCTTCGATACCTACATGGACCTTGGTCATCCAGAATGAAATTACAACAATAACAATCATAGGACCAACTAAGGGAAGAAAACAACACACGCTAAAAGAATCTAGGAAACAAGCAAGCAAACCAAGACCTTCCCACAATGAAACCACTAGTTGGTGATGAAATCCAATTCGCAGAATCAAAATGAGAAGGGGTGGGGGTAAAGTGGGTGGAATAATTATGTTGATTACTTCCTTAATGAACTTGCGCCCTCATGCAAGTTCCCACATGGGAGAACTGCAGGTTACCCTCCAAGGAGCCCGAGTGAGTTTGATCAACATCTGTCCTAGGTACAACAAAGACTTTCCCATTTGTTGTCACTTCGTGCAAGAGCCCTAAAGATGATGGTCACTAAGGATACCACTTACAACACCAGATCTTGGGGAAATAGTCGACAATCAGGTTGTACATTCAAGGGAAGGGATTTTTAAGGCCCAAAATCCTCTTGAGAAGGCCCACACATGGTTGTCTTCCCAAGTGATCCCCACGTTCCTTTCGACATTGTTTGTAATACATGAAAACCACACCACCAAGACTAACGAAGCAGGGTTAGTTACTCCTTTAGTCCCAATGTGACCTCCTAATTGACCCTCGTGTGAGAAGGGTTTCCCGGGACAATGACGTGGCAAATGGATTTCTCTCCCTAACATTGGATGCTATATTTGTTTGATAGATTTGGAGAGTTATTCTCACCACATAATCCAAACCTCTACACTTAAGCCAATGTTGGTTTGAAGATCCCTAAGATTGATTTCTAAATAGATTTTAATTAGTGCTTAATTGTAATTTTTCTGTTTACTCAGGGGCATGGAAGTGAAACTGATGATAGTATGACCTTGACTCCAATTGAGTGAAATAGAATGAAATGTAAATTTTTCTATTCGATGAACTCTATGTACGAGAGAGAAGAGTTGTGATTTTTTGTTTAAGAAATAATTAACTACCCATATCCCAATATAATGCAGCAACCAAAACAATTTCATAAATCCCAACAAGATTCTCAAGAAAATACTAATAAGATGCACCAAAATACTTCTTGCAAAAAGATTTTGAATGTAATTCTTTATACTTTCTTCTTTTTTCAAAGTTAAAGAACAAATTGAAAGAGAAACAATTCTCTTTTGCTACTTAATCAATAATGAAAATATTCAAAGATTCGACAGAAATATCCAAGCGAAAGAATTGAAGAAAGTAAGCAACCAATCCAAAAAAACACAAGAATGAACATACCCTTAACCTAAAAAGATCAAATCACACTCGTCAAAAAGCACAAAAAGGTTTCACAATCTTAATCAAGAATACGACTAAAAGAGAAAGCAACTCCATAAATCAACAGTCAAGCAACTGAAACAGATCGTGCAAAAACACACAAGCTAGTGGACCAGATGATTCCTAAGCATGTATGAAAATACGAATTAAGAGATAAAATAAGTGATCAAATCCACTTAATAACTCAAATTCATTCAATGTGAACCAAACATAGAGCCCAAAGACTGATTAAAATGATTCCGAGCAAAGATTTGAGAGAGAAACAAGAAAACAAGATCCTAAACCAACCTTGTAAGAAGAGGACGTTGTGTGGTAAGTGTAGACAGGGTGTCCAAGGGAGGTGGATGCTCCCTAATAGAATATCAAGGAGTGTCTAGGACACACCTTAGGGGTTTAACAGGAAGCGTCCTTGGGGATAGAGATGCTCTGGTAGAACATGTAGGTTTAAAAAATTAAAAAAAGTTCAGAAAAAACTACAGAATTGGAGAGATGGATTCACTAGGTTCTAATAGGGGTGATAGGAAGAAGAAAAGGCTCTGAAAGAGAGAAAACAAAACACAAACGGAGTGGATTCAAAGGCTAGGAACCAAGAAGAACAACTTGTTCTCCCTAGTATGGTCGCCAAAAACTGTTGTGAGAAAATCCCCCCTACGAATAGGTGGAACTCCCCTCTACTGGGTTTCCTTCAGTTGAGACAGTTCTAAAAAATGGTACCTAACATTCATATCATTATGTATTCTATATTCTTGTATCAGAATCAGAGAGAGAAAGGGAAAAAAAATTGCACCTTATTCCTAGAGTTTGTCCTCGCTTCTCCAACGGTTGAGCTCCAATCCAAAGCTCCCTCGTGAAGATCATTTGCAAGAAACAAACAAGTTCTCTCCTACTACCATATAATGTCAAATAATAAAGACTCTACTCATGAAGACTTGAATGAAAGCAAACATACATGACAAGAAATGAATAACTCCATTTAGGGAAATAGGCGAAGTTTCATTAATTAATAAGCATGAAGCTACAACCTCATAGATGTTGTTGCTACTTCAAACCTCCTATTCAACCCTTGAATGCACATTCATGGATAGTTTCTCTTAAGATCAACAGTTTGATACTTAGTCTGGTTCCCCCCTTTTCACCATGAATAGCTCTGGTTATATAGGATTAGAGAGGCTTAACCAACAGGGTAAATAGAGAGTATGGTTGAGGATTTTGATGGATTGGGTTAGGATTTACTTTATCCTCATGGTTATGGACCTCTCCCAACATAGCATAAAAAGTGTTCGAATCATAACTCAATGAAAACAACCAAAAAAACCTAGATCCTTCTCTAACCAACCACCCTAGATTTGTGGAAACCTTTCTACCTGCAAGGAATCTTCCCCCAAGAGGCAGACAGGGCATCCTGGACTCTCCCTTTGAACTGGAAAAGGAAGAGGGACGCTCCCCCGGAGTGGGGAGGGGGGCATCCTTGGTTAAACAAGGATAGAAATACAAGGAGAAAAGTGGGTTTTCGACCTCCAAATGATGGCCTTGCTCCTCATACTTCACTAGGGATCATGACATGTGATTTTTACATGATTTTTACATGGTGTCAAGGTCTACTCATGTCTACTCTGCCCATGCTTCTTCTCAAAGTAGTGTCATCGGATCCATTGGTCCCATACAAACTCGATTGGGTAGAATTGGGACTTGATGAGGGTTATTAAGTCCTCCAACCTAGTTACAGGAGGATCACCCTCCAGCCTAAGTGTTTATGTGTGGCTTTCCAACCAGGCTAAAGCATGGCCCTCTAACTTCAATCTAGAAAATGAAATCTTTTGCTCTTCATTTATATGGTGAACGCTAAAATAAACTTCTATTTGTTGCAACCAACGATTCAATTGTAATGCATCGATCTCATCTTGATATGGCTTTATGTCCACTTTCGATTCCATCTTTAATAGGGATTGTGAAGGGTTCTCGACACTTGAACTCAGTTTCTCTTTTTCAGATTCTTTTCACGATTCCTTTTCTTCTTGATATTTTGATTTCCTCTCCTATATTCTCTCTGAGTTAGAGCTTCCATCATCTCCAAACGTTCTAAGCTTGCTTTCTAGAGCCTCCATGAGGAGGTTCATATTGTGACTGATGTCGACAACTTGTGCTTGCAATCGCTCAAATCTCTCTTCTATTGGATCTCAAGGGTTATTATAAACATAATCATTTGCCATGGCTAGGGTTTCTATGAATTCTCCTTGGATCCTGCAACTTACCAAAAATACCCAAAAGAAAAATCAGACTTTGATACCAATATGATATGTAAACTACAATGGATATTCCACAAGAACAATTTGTCACAACAGATCTAATAAAATACCTAAATATTTACTATTAAGGTTAATTTTGTTTAGATCTACAAATATTTGGTTAATGATAAAATAGATAAAACGTAGAAAAATAAAACACATTCACAACATCTACAAATAAACACAATATATAACATGTGAAACTCAATACGAGAGAAAACCCAACTAGAAGGTGAGGTTGCTCTGCTATGTTTTCTCTGGTAAAGAAATGATGCAAGTACAAAGAGGCACTCTATATGGAGTTGTCTTTGACCTGTGGTTTGTATGACTGCTACAAAATCTCTCCTCCTCTATTATAATCACATAATACCACTCTTAGATGTTTTTCTTAGCTATGGAACAAGAAACAATGCAAAAGAATGGAACCCCTTCTCCTCGTAGTGGTCTGGTTTTTAACATAGCCCAATAGCCATCTAGGAATAGGTTTTTGACTTCCTTAACCTTCAATTATGATAAGGTATTGGAACTTCTAGTATGTCCTTATAAAATCCAGTATGTGGCTAGCCCCACATGTCTAAGTAATGGAGGATGATGTGGCATCCACTCGCACCATGGTGATCAATATGGTAGGTCAATGTACGAGAGACATAACTTTCTCATATGAACTTTGATTGATGAATGTTCTGCGTCGTTGGAAAGGTATCGACAAGTAGAACTTAGAATGATCCCAAATAGTAGGTTTGGGACAAAAAAAGGTCGTTAGATGCTTCGAAATGTCTCCAAAATATTTTTGACTGTTTTTTGGACCCAAATTTCCAAATTTGGACCAGCCACCGAAATGGCCCTCCAAATTGATTGCCCCAATTTTTCCAACCTAAAATTAGTGAGATAGATCACAAATGATATAATGATCTAATCCAAATCATATCTTCCCATTCAGGGAGGCTTTTGTTCCCCAAAATATTTACTTAATGAGGTGAGGAAATTTTTCCTCTACCTTCTCCTTGGAGTACCATTTTGCTTTGCCTGGAAGTTGTCATTTCAACCCAATCTACCAAGGTTCATGCTACCCTTGTCTTGTAGTTATGGACCGCTTCTACAATAATGTGTCTTATTCCAACTCTGCCCGAGCATCTGGTGCTAAATCCTCTATGGAATGTAGGACCTTATCCTCCTTCGGATCCAACATGGAGGGCTCATAGAGTTTGAGATTATCCACATTCACTACTAAGTAAATGTGCATGTATGGGGGTAGACTGAGTTTGTCGACATTATCTCCCACCTTTTCTAATGCCTCAAAATGACCATACCATAGAGCCTTGATCTTCTTACCAAGACCCTGCAATCTTTTGTGATCAAGTTGTAACCATACTCTGTATCCCACTTTCAATGTTTTCTTTGTTTTTTGTTGGTCATGTCTAACCTTTTACTTTTCCCGTGACTTCTTCAGTGTCTCTTTTACTTGCAAATGGATCTTCCTGATCTTCTCAACAAATTTTAATTCCATTAGTGCATCTCCTGTGAGGTCCTCCCTCACTCTGTCTTGCTATCCATATACAAAATCTAAGGTTAAAGGTGGAAAATACCCAAAGAAAGTTTCAAAAGGGGACTTACTAGTGGAAGTGTGGACTGCTTTGTTATAAGAGTGTTGTATATAGATCAAATTTTCATCCCAAGTCTTTAGATGCTTCTGATTGTAACCCCTCAAAAGTTGCACCAAATTCATGTTGACTACTTATGTCTTCCCATCTGTTTGTGGATGGAATTTTGTAGACCTCTTCAACTTAGTCTCCATCTTTTCCCACAACTTATTCCAAAATGCATTGATAAATCGGGTATCCATATCTGAGATGATGCTCCTTGGTTTCCCAAAGTGCACCTAGACCTATTCAAAGAACTTATTTTTTGCTTCTTGTCCAGTGATGGTTTTTTTACAAGGCATGAGAATGTTCATTTTGTTAAACTTGTCAACGACCACAAATATATAGTCATGTCCCTTCCTGGTTGTTGGGAAACCTCCCACAAAGTCCATGGAAATGCTTTCCCGAGGTCAAGTGCATACACGTAAGTGATGGTATAGACCTTTCTTGTTGTTTTTAAGCTTGTTGGTACAACAAAGTATACATCCTCTATTATATTATGCTACATCTTCTTTCATTTTGGGCCAATACACATATATTTGCAAGTTGGCAATTGTCTTCCCAACACCAAAATGTCCTGCAACCTTGGCGTTGTGAACCTCTTTGATAAGCTGTAATCGTTCTCCTTTAGGAACAAAGAGCTTGTGGAGCTTGTAGAGTAAACCATTCTGGAAATGATAGTCATCCTTTCCATAACCTTCTTCTATATGAATTTGGCCTTGTAGTTGGTGAAACACCTCCTTCAAGTCATCATCTTCTAATTATGCCTCTTTATATGCATCATGGGTAAAAGGATCCATGTGCATTATAGTTTCCAATGTTGTAATCTTAGATGTGGGTGGTCGTGAAAGCATGTCTTCCAACTTATTTTTTCTATCGGTCTTATACTTTATGACCAAATGAAATTGTTGTAAAAACCCCATCCACTTGTAATGTCTAGTTTGTTGTAGCTTATTCTGGGCATGAAAATACAATAGTGGTTGGTGATTTGTGTGGATGATGGTATCCTTTCCCATTAGATAATGTTTCCACTTTTGACAGCTTGTACCAAGGCATAGAGCTCCTTTTTGTATGTAGGGTAGTTGAGAATTGCCCCATGAAATACTTCAAAATGATAGCAAACGAGCCTTCCTCCCTACATCATTATTGCTCCCATGGCATACCCACTTGCATCTATATCCACTTTGAAAGGATTCTACAAGTTTGGTAGTGAGAGCACTAGTGCTTGAATGATATTTCTTTTCATCTCATCAAAGGCCTTCTATTGATTCTTCCCCCATTGGAAACTCTTACCACTGGTTGTTATGGTGTGGAGTAGTGTAGCTACCGCTGAAAATGAAGCTATGAAATTCTGCAATTATTGTGTTTCCCCAAAAAAAATCCTAACTTCAGTGACATTTTTAGGAATTGGCCATTTCATGACGACCTCCATCTTTGAGGGATCTATCTTAAGCTCCCCTCCACCATTCACATACACCAAACATTGCTGAGAAAACTCACACTTCTTGAGATTTGTCAACAGTTGGTGATTTTTCAGAGTGTCTAACACCTGCATAAGATGTGACATATGCTCCTCTCAGGTAGCACTATAAACCAATATATCATCCAAATAGATAATAAAAATTGAATCTAGATAAGGGAGTAAAACAACATTCATTAGTCTCATAAATGTAGTCAGTACATTGCATAAACCAAATGGCACAACCAACCACTCATACAAACCTTTCCTTGTCTTGAAGGCAGTCTTCAAGGTATCTTATTATTTTAATAGTATATGGTGATATCTTGATTTCAAATCCATCTTAGCGAAGTACTTGGTATGCTAAAACTGGTCCAATAGATCATTGATCCTTGGCAAAGGGTACTGATTCTTCAACGTAATATTGTTCAATTCCCTGTAATCAATACACATTCTCCAAGTCCCATTCTTCTTGGGAACAATTATGATGGATGACCCACAAGGTGAGGTACTTGGTTGAATTGCACCCTACTCCAACAACTGTTGAAATTGCTTCTTCACTTCATTTGATTCCAAAATGGACTATCTATACATCCCAATATTCACCAATGGGGAGCATGGAAACAACTGTATTTTGTGCTCCACTTCCCTCTTGGGTGGTATCCCTTTAGGATACTAGAGAACTCCTCTATATTTCTGTAGAAACTCCTCCAATTGTTGTTTCTACTCTTTAGTACACCCCTCTAGGGATTCATTCACTCTCATTGGCTCATCATCAAATTGATTTTCTCTTAAGAATAGTAAAACATATTTCTTACTAGAACTAATCAACTTCTTAGCTTATTGGCACTTACCAATGAGATCTTTGACTTGCCTTTATGCGCATTGATGATGTAGGACTTCCCATCCTTGATAATTCGGTATTGGTTGGATATCTACATGAATATTGCATCCCTCATATACATGTAAGGGATTCCAAACACTACTCCACATACATCAAGGGGTACTACATCCAATTCCACTTCATCAATAAAATCAACACTTATAGCAAATTTAATCTTACACTATTTTTTTACCTTTATCTCTGTATCCTTGTTTGCCCAACCCAATGGATGGGGATACAATGATTGTGAACCTCCAGTCTAAGCTTGTTGACCAGATCTGTTGCTGTGATATTATCATGTGAACTATAGTCAAACACGGCATCTATCTTAGTCTTCTTGACCCGAACCTTGATGTGGAAGAGCTTGGTCATCTCCTCTCTTCCTGGTGATGAAGGGTACTCATATTCATCTCCTTCTGCATAGATGCACAAACAATATTGTGATCAACATCTGAGATGATTTCAACCTGATTTCTTGAATATTTGGATAGAAGGTTCTTTTTCTTTCCAACCTTCTTGTGATTCTTCGAGTTCAACTCTGGATGTAGTTTCGAGCATTTTTCCTCATTGTGACCATCAATGTTGCAATGATTGAAATGGTTGATGGGATCCTTAATCTATTGTGCAATGGTTGTTGTCTTCTTATATTTTCCCCTTTTCAACTTCTTCTTCGCCTTCTTGGAAGTTTCTTGGTGCTCTTTCTGCTTTGAACCACTTGGTTGCCCCTTCTTTTGTCCTATGTTTTCCAGGTACTGTGCTTGTACACAAGACTCGTCCACTTTCATTTTCTTTAAGAGCGTCACCTTCTTTCGTATATGACTATGTAAACCCCACAGATACTTCTTGAGTACATCTGGGTTCTTGGGAGAGATACCCAGCATGATGGCCATCTTTCTGAACTCAATGGTGTACCCGTGTACACTCTTCTCCTGCCTCTTCCTGGAGTAGTGCCATCAGATCCATTGGTCCTCTACATACCCGATAAGGTAGAATTGGGACATGATGAGGGTTTTGAAGTCATCCCATACATTTAATAGTGGGTCACCCTCTAGCTTAAGTGTTTATCTGTGGCTTTCCCACCAGGTTAAAGCATGGCCCTCTAACTTCAATCTAGCAAATGAAATCTTATGCTCTTCATTTATATGGTGAACGGTAAAATAAAATTCTAGTTATTGCAACCAATGATTTAGTTTTAATGCATCAATATCACATTGATATGGCTTTATGTCCACTTTTGCTTCTATCTTGAATATGGATTGTGAAGGGTTCACGACACTCGAACTCGATAGCTCTTTTTTTTATTCTTTCCGCAACTTATTTTCTTCGTGATCTTCTGATTTCTCCTCCAATATGTTCTATGAGTTAGAGCCTCCATCATCTCCAAGCAGTCTGAGATTTCTTGCTAGAGCTGCCATGAGGAGGTTGTAGTGTCCTATCTAACAAAACCTTTAATTAATTATTAATACATAAACATTGTTATTTATAACTTCTTTTACAGTTCTGTATTCAGAAAAATAACATAAGCAAATAAAAGTTTACAGTTTATGTCTCAGCAAAATTCCAAATGGGCAGCATGATATAAATGATATATTGAATAATGTACACTGCATAAATAACATATTGAATCAACATACGATAATGAGCATGCCATAATAACGAACAAAAGACCTGTCAAGTGATTTGTTTCCCAACTCTGTTGTCCGAGCTGAAGCTGAAACTACCAAACTCTGCCCAAAACTGAATCTTTCCTCCCATCCAGCTAGGAACAGAGCCTATTGGACTCCCTAGCTCTAGGATTCTGTAAGGATTCCTGGCTCTCGAGCCCAAAACTCCTAGCAACCGATGCTTCCCTGTAACAATCCAACAATTCCTCAAGCCTAAAACCAGAAAATACAGTTTTCCAATCCCTCCCCTGGAAAAAAATGCTCCAATACAATCCCCTGATCTCCAGAAATTCTCCCTGCCCCCAAAATCAAAGTACCCCTCTCGAATGTCTTTCCCCCCTCATATTCCCCCATCCGTCCATTCACCACCTCTCCCCCCCTTATCTCTC
>SNQJ01S0205310.1:2225-16484 GCA_010110895.2 Picea sitchensis | reverse complement strand
AAAACTAAAGAGCATAAAAATGACCAAGGCTGAAAATGTGGTCACGTACCTTACTAGATTGACACAAGTGAGGGATGATCTTGGAGCTATGGGGGAATCCATAGTTGACAGTGATCTTGTGAGAACAACATTGAATGGAGTTTCCAAACAATGGGTTTTTTTTGTGGAGGGCATTGTTTCTAGGGAGAAGCTTCCCGATTGGGAACGTCTTTGGGATGACTTTGTTCAGGAAGAGACCCGAAGAGGTTATGTACATGGCAGCTCATCTACAGGTCATGAGGAGGAAAATGTGGCTCTTGCTACCACTAGCAAGAAGAAGTTCAAGAAGGGTCCAAAGGGAGGACAGAAGCCCAAGGGTGAAGGGAAGAAAGACATGAACAAAGTCAAGTGCTTTGCTTGCCATAAGTTTGGGCACTATGCAGGATAGTGTCCAAACAAGAAGAAGAAACAAACAACATCTTCAACAGAGGTGGAAGAGTTTTCCACCAAGTTTGACAAGGAATTTTCCTTGATTGTATGTCTATCCTCGAGGACCACTACTACAGATCCTTAGTATATTGAAAGTGGTGCCTCTCACCATATGACAACGGTTCATGATCACCTGACAGATCTTACACAGTGTGGAGATGCAGAGGGAGTGCTTGGAGATGATCAAGAGGTCAAGGTGGCTGGTTGTGGGATCGTATCATTTCGGAGGGAGTTTGTGCCTCCCATGAATTTGACAGAGGTTTTATATGTTCTAGGCTTGAAGAAGAACTTAGTGTCAGTTTCTACTATTGAGGATAAGGGCTATGAGGTCTTGTTCCATGATGGGCAGGTGCTTCTTTTCCCCAAAGGGTCTAGCATCACTTTGGCCAAAGTGATTGGTACTAGACATGGGAGGTTGTACAGGTTCTTTTTCCAGCCAGTGAGAGCATTGATTCATTCTACCAGCAGCAGCAGTGTCCTATGTGAGATATGGCACAGGAGGATGGCACATTTGTACCATGGGGCTTTGAGAGTTCTGAGGGATATGGTGACAGGAGTTATAGATTTCAGTTCAAAGCGCCATGAGTTGTGCAAGGGGTGTACTTTGGGAAAGTACACCAAGACTTCTTTCCCGAGTAGTGACAGTAGAGCAGCAGGGATACTTGATCTTATACATTTAGATGTATGTGGCCCGATGTCTTCAGCATCGTTGACTGGTTCCCTATACTATGTTGTATTCATTGATGACTTCTCTTGGAAGTCCTGGATTTTCTTCATGAAGACCAAAGGACAGGTCTTCAGTTGGTTCCAAGAGTTCAAAGCTCTTGTGGAGAACCATATGGGGAAGAAAATCAGAGTCCTGAGATCGGACAATGGGAGTGAGTATACCTCCAAGGAGTTCATGGATTTTTGTGCAGAAGAGGGCATCAGGAGGGAGTTGATTGTTCCTTACAACCCGTAGCAGAATAGGGTTGTAGAGAGGAAAAACAGGGCCATTGTTGGGTTGTGAGAGTCATGCTACATGATCAGGGGTTGCCACTATTTCTATGGGATGAGGCATGCTACACTGCAGTTTATTTGCAGAACAGGAGTCCTCATAGGGTTGTGGGGAGCATGACTCCTGAGGTGGGGCACTTTAGGATTTTTGGGTGCATCACTTATTCATATGTCCCTTTTGAGAAGAGGACAAAGATGGAGCCCATGGCAAAGAGAGGGATGTTTGTTGGGTACAGTGAGACTTCAAAGGATTTATGTATTTACCTTCCTTCCTTGAGGAAGACTGTCTTGAGGAGGGATTTCATATTTGAGGAGGACGGAGCCTTTAGGAAGTCTAGAGGGACAGAGAGAGGTGAGCAGTCTTCATCTCAGATTCAGGTGAGCCCGCAGCAAACGAAAGTGACACAGGGTTTGGGACCACCAGTTTCAGGGTCGACAGGTTCATAGGTGACAAGGCCACAGAGTTCAGGTTCCCAGGTTACTGGTCCAAAGATTTCAGGATCAAATACTTCAGAGTCTACATCAGGATCATTGTCTTCAGTAGATGGGGTTCAGTAGGGAGAGTCCCCTCCACAAGACACTACTTCAGAGAGGAGGAAGCCCAAGTGTCTTCAGGACACTTTGAGGGAGGCACAGGGTTCAGTGGGGAATCCCAGACAGGCAGTGAGGGAGATTAAACCTCCCGAGAGGTTTTGTAGCTACATCGCAATGGTGAGCAGTATTCAGGATTCTGAGCCTTCCACTTTTGAGGAGGCCTCTTGTAGACAGGTATGGAGAGATGCCATGATGGAAGTGTACAATTCCATCCTGAAGAACGAGGTCTGGGAAGTTGTTCCTAGACCTGAGGGGAAGTCAGTGGTGACTTCCAGGTGGCTCTACAAGCTAAAGTATGTTACGAATGGAAGCATTGAGAAGTATAAAGCTTGCTTTGTGGCTCGAGGGTTTTCATAGGTTGAGGGAGTCGACTATGATGAGACTTTTGCGCCGGTTGCTAGATACACTTTGATCAGGGTAGTGATCTCCATTGCAGTAGAGATGGGTTGGAAGATCCATTAGTTGGATGTGAAGACCGCATTTCTAAATGGTATTATTGAGGAGGAGGTGTATATCAAGCAGCCATTGGGCTTTGAGGTGCATGGGAGAGATTCCCATGTGTGTAGAATGAAGAAGGCATTGTATGGGATGAAACAAGCTCCCAGAGCTTGGTATTCAAGGATAGATGCCTCTTTGCAGTAGTTGGGTTTTGATAAGAGTGAGGCGGATCCCAATCTATACTTCATTGTGGTTGGAGAGGATCCTCTCATTATTCTGCTATATGTGGATGATATTTTCATTACATGGGCATAGAGACTCATCAGCAGCTGCAAGGAGAGCCTTGCTTCAGAGTTCGAGATGATATACATTGGACTGATGCATTACTTTTTGGGATTGGAGGTTTGGCAGGAGCCTGGACACATCTTCCTGGGACAGGGGAAGTATGTATATGACATTCTGAGCAGATTTTAGAAGGGATATAGCAGGCCCATGACCACTCCCGTGATTACCAACTGGAAGAAGCTTCATGCTTTTGAGTCACAGTTGGTGGATCCCACCTTGTATCATCAGTTGATCGGGTCATTGATGTATTTGGTCAATACCAGGCCAAATATTTGTTTTTATGTTAACACTCTCAGTCAGTTCATGGTGGAGCCTAGGAGAGTGCACTATGTGGTAGCAAAACATGTGCTCAGGTATCTCTGTGGTACCGTAGATTATGGTTTGGACTATCAGAGAGGAGATGGAGTTCGTTTGGTGGTTATACAGACTCAGATTAAGAAGGATGTGTCAGTGACAGGAAAAGCACTTCAGGGTTGTTTTGGATTGGGATCAGTAGTTGATCCAGGTGGATATCGGTGGTCGCCCACCTTTTCCAAACGGCTCAAAACAATTATCTGGAAATTTTGGCAATTTACTATTTTTAGCAGGTTTTAACTTCCAGGGCCATTTCAAGGGCCTAAATGAACGTTTTTCAAGATCAAGGTTTTCAATGATAGCCAAAGGCATGATTGAGCCCCCAAAATGAATCTCCTCGATGATACCTTTCCAACGAGCTATCATACGCCTAAAACAGAGATTGTATGCAAAAGTTACGACCCTGGGAAGTTGATGTACTAACTTACCCAAACGGGGCCCACATGACTTTTGGCGCTTCATCTCCTAGGGTTAGGTTTTTGGATGTCTAGGGTTTTGGGCATTCCTCTTTATTGTAAAAAGGCCTTCAAAGCCTCATTGTAATCATCTTCTTGCGAATGCGAGTAGCCGTCACACCTCTTCTCAGAGATAAGTTGCCACCATTCTATCGAGTCTTTCACTCTGAATTTTACAGTCTCTGTACATTTATTTCATTAATAGAAATTGTGTATTACTGTATATATGTGTTTATGGTTGCATCTCTAATATATTTCTGTTATATTATTGAATATCTGTGATATATCTGTTCATTTCTTTATTATATCTCCGATCTCATTTCGTGCCGAAAATAATTTGAATCAGTGGTATCAGAGCAGGTTGCTCTTAATCATTTTTACATTGCATGTCCCCGATGAGGTCTGAGTATAGCAAGTTGGGTCTCGAGCTTGTCTCTCTTGAAGACAATCGCTCTTTCACACCCAAGAAACCCTCAATGGTGAAAGAAAATAAAAACGACAGAGCAGACGATCCTATCAATCTGTTGCTTGAGCAAGCTCTCACGCGACAAAGAGACAAAATGATGGAGAATTTTGCCCACATCCTTAAACGCCTGTCGATAGCATCAGCTGCATATTCATCAAGCGACCACTTTGGAGGCACCTCGCCTTTCAAGGTACAAGTTAATTTTGATATTCCTGTATTCGAAGGACAAATAGATGCAGAAGCCCTAGAAAAATGGTTAACTCTGCTAGAAGGTTATTTCTTTGTTCACAATTTTTTCGACAAATAAAAGATCACCTTCGCACTCCTTAAAGCTCTCCCTCATGTCAAACATTGGTGGGAAACTTACTGGGAGCAAAGCTCCACAGAGGAGTCTGGAATATATGGGGTCGATCCCACTCGAAATTTTTTTGTGGATGCAGTAAAAGAACAGTATTACCCTGTTGGCAACTATGAGGACCAGTACATCAGATGGACCACACTACGGCAAGAGAGGAGCCAAGCAGTTCCGGAGTTCACCAATACCTTCCATACCTTGCGCGCCAAGCTAGGTATCAAAGACTCTGAGCGACATTTGGTTCTGAAATACCGTGGCGCTCTACACAGATACATCCAAACTGAAATGGATTTTCTGGACATCTCATCACTCAGTGTTGCTTATCGATACACTATTAAAATTGAGCAGAAATTTAAGCACCAGAACAAACGAGAGTTCATGTCTGCAAATCTGCAACAACTAACGTATGACAAAGACGGCCCTAAAAAACAGTCTCTCAAAAACCAGTCCAAGACATAGGAAAAGAAGAGTCATGGGAAGACAAAGAAGGACACCGAAAAATGGTGCGATTTCCAAAAAATCCCTTGGCACAACACCGATGAATGTCGCTCAAAACAGTCATTGGTGGCTGAGATCAAAGAGAAGGAGCCAAACCTTGATTCAGAATCTAAAGAACCAACAGATCCTGAAAAGGGGGAGTGCCTTTTTCATTCACAGATGTGGGTGAAGGGGACCCCGCTACATTTTATTGTTGATAGCGGAAGCTAGAAGAACCTCATCTCAGCAAAGGTCGTAAAACAGTTGGGATTGTTGACAACACCACACCCGCAGCCATACAACATCGGGTGGCTTCGCCAAGGACGAGATCTTCATGTCAGCCAGTAGTGTCGATTATCATACGGTATCCAGCCCTTCAAGGATGAGGTATTATGTGATATTGCCCCACTGTATGTCTATGATGTTCTCTTAGGCCAACCATATATGTGGAAGTGCCATGATTTTTATGAGTCTCGACCCCACAGTGTCATTGTTACTTTGGGGGGTCATCTCTATAGAATACCACAGGTAGTTCCGACTACTGTTCCACCAAAAAGGTGTCACAAGGTAGTATCTCATACTGCAAAATTCAGCTTCTTCACAATTTGTTCAAAAGGGGAACAGAAGGACATTGGAACCACTACAACCTCGCCCCAAGCAACTTCTATCCAACGGAAGCTAGTCGATAAGGTTGCGGAAAAGAAGAAAGATTTCGGCTGCAAACCACCCTCTCATGTAGCCCGACTTTTTGAACAGCCTCGACTTCAAAAGGTTCATGACAAACTTCCACAAACTGAGCAGCACGACGTCTCCAACAATACAAGCAGCTCACCAAGATGCAGATCCAGCAAATGCTCTTTCCTCTCCCCCGGGAACTCAACGCAATGGATACCATTTTTTCCTAAGGAGGCAGGATTGATCCAGGTGGATATCAGTGGCCGCCCTCCTTTCCCAAATGTCTCAAAACAGTTATCTAGAAATTTTGGCACTTTACTATTTTTAGCAGGTTTTAACTTATGTGGCCATTTCGAGGGCCTAAATGAAGGTTTTTCAATATCTAGGTTCTTAATGATGTCCAAATTCATGATTGAGCCCCCAAAATTAATCTCATTGACGATACCTTTCCAACGAGCTATCATACGCCTAAAACGGAGATCGTATGCAAAAGTTACGACCCCGGGAAGTTGATGTACTAACTTACCCAAACGGGGCCCACATGACTTTTGGTGCTTCATCTCCTAAGGTTATGTTTTTGGATGTCTATGGTTTTGGGCATTCCTATTTATTGTAAAAAGGCCTTCATATCCTCATTGTAATCATCTTCTTGCGAATGCGAGTAGCCATCACATCTCTTCTGAGAGATAAGTTGCCACCATTCTATCGAGTCTTTCACTCTGTATTTTACAGTCTCTGTACATTTATTTCATTAATAGAAATCGTGTATTACTGTATATCTGTGTTTATGGTTGCATCTATGATATATTTCTATTATATTATTGAATATCTGTGATATCTCTGTGCATTTCTTTATTATATATTCGATCTCATTTCGTGCCGAAAATAATCCGGATCAGTGGTATCAGAGCAGGCTGCTCATGATCGTTTTTCCAGTGCATGTCCCCGACGAGATCCAAGTATAGCAAGTTAGGTCTCGAGTTTGTCTCTCTTGAATACAATCACTCTCACACACCCAAGAAACCCTCAATGGCAGAAGCAAATAAAAACAACGGAGCAGACGATCTTATCAATCTGTTGCTTGAGCAAACACTCACGCGGCAAAGGGATGAAATGATGGAGAATTTTGCCCACATCCTTAGACACCTGCAGATAGCACCAGGTGCATCTTCATCAAGGGACCACTTTGGAGGCACCTTGCCTTTCAAGGTACAAGTTAATTTTGATATTTCTGTATTCGAAGAACAGATATATGCAGAAGCCCTAGAAAAATTGTTAACTCTGCTAGAAGGTTATTTCTCTGTTCACAATTTTTTCGACAAAGAAAAGATCACCTTCGCACTTAAAGATATCCCCCATGTCAAACATTGGTGGGAAACTTACTGGGAGAAAATTTCCACAAAGGAGTCTGGAATATATGGGGTCGATTCCACTTGGGACTTTTTTGTGGATGTGGTAAAAGAACGGTATTACCCTGTTGGCAACTATGGGGACCAGTGCATGAGATGGACCACACTATGGAAATAGAGGGGCCAAACAGTTACAGAGTTCACCAATACATTCCATACCTTGCGCACCAAGCTGGATATAAAAGACTCTGAGCGACATTTGGTTCTGAAATACCATGGGGCTCTACAAAGATACATCCAGACTGAAATGGATTTTCTGGACATCTCATCACTCGGTGTTGCTTATCAATATGCTGTTAAAATTGAGCAGAAATTTAAGCACCAAAACAAATGGGAGTTCGGGTCTGCAAATCTGCAACAACCAAAGTATGACAAAGACGACCCTAACAAACAGTCTCCTAAAAACCAGTCCGAGACACAGAAAAAAAAGAGTCACGGGAAGACAAAGAAAGACACTAGAAAATGGTGCGATTTCCACAAAAGCCCTTGGCACAACACCGATGAATGTCGCTCAAAACAGTCATTGGTGGCCGAGATCAAAGACAAACAGCCAAACCTTGATTCAGAATATGGTTCTAAAAACACTGGTAAAGGACAGATCATTGACGTAGACCCCACTGTTATTGTCACGACCGCAGAAATTCAACCTAAAGAACAAACAAATCCTGAAGAAGGGGAGCGCATTTTTCATTCACAGATGTGGGTGAAGTGGACCCTGCTACATTTTATTGTTGATAGCGGAAACCAGAAGAACCTCATCTCAGCAGAGGTCGTAAAACAGTTGGGATTGTCGACAACATAACACCCGCAGACATACAACATCGGGTGGCTTCACCAAGGATGAGATCTTCATGTCAGCCAGCAGTTTCGATTATCATATGGTATCCAGCCCTTCAAGGATGAGGTATTATGTGATGTTGCCCCACTGGATGTCTATGATGTTCTCTTAGGCCAACCATATATGTGGAAGCGTCATGTTGTTTATGAATCTCGACCCCTCAGTGTCATTGTTACTTTGGGGGGTCATCTCTATAGAATACCAGAGGTAGTTTTGACTACTGTTCCACCAAAAAAGTGCCACAAGGTAGTATCTCATGCTGCAAAATTTAGCTTCTTCACAATTTGTTCAAAAGGGGAACAGAAGGACATTGGAACCACTACAACCTCGCCCCAAGCACCTTCTATCCAACAGAAGCAGGTCGACAAGGTTGCAGCAAAGCGCAAAGATTCCGGCTGCACAACACCCTCTCATGTACCCTGACTTGTTGAACAGCCTCGGCTTCAACAAGTTCATGACAGACTTCCACAAACTAAGCAGCGCGATGTCTCCAGCAATACAAGCAGCTCACCAAGATGCAGATCCGGCAAACGCTCTTCCCTCTCCCCTGGGAACTCAATGCAATGGATACCATTGCTTCCTAAGGAGGGAGGATTGATCCAGGTGGATGTCGGTGGTCGCCCAACTTTTCCAAATGTCTCAAAACAGTTATCTGACAATTTTGGCAATTTACTATTTTTAGCGGGTTTTAACTTCCGTGGCCATTTCGAGGGCCTAAATGAAGGTTTTTTGAGATCGATGTTCTTAATGATATCTGAAGGCATGATTGAGCCCCCAAACTAAATCTCCTCGATGATACCTTTCCAACGATCTATCATACGCCTAAAACGGAGATCGTATGCAAAAGTTACGACCCCAGGAAGTTGATGTACTAACTTACCCAAACGGGGCCCACATGACTTTTGGCGCTTCGTCTCCTAGGGTTAGGTTTTTGGATGTCTATGGTTTTGGGCATTCCTATTTATTGTAAAAATTCCTTCAGAGCCTCATTGTAATCATCTTCTTGTGAATGCGAGTAGCCGTCACATCTCTTCTCAGAGATAAGCTGCCACCATTCTATCGAGTCTTTCACTCTGTATTTTACAGTCTCTGTACATTTATTTCATTAATAGAAATCGTGTATTACTGTATATATTTGTTTATGGTTGCATTTAAGATATATTTATGTTATATTATTGAATATCTGTGATATCTCTATGCATTTCTTTATTATATCTCCGATCTCATTTCGTGCCGAAAATAATCTGTATCATTGGTATCATAGCAGGCTGCTCTTGATCGTTTTTATAGTGCATGTCCCCGATGAGGTCCGAGTATAGCAATTTGCGTCTCGAGCTTGTCTCTCTTGAAGACAATCACTCTCGCACACCCAAGAAACCCTCAATGGTGGAAGAAAATAAAAATGACGGAGCACGCAATCCTATCAATCTGTTGCTTGAGCAAGCTCTCACGCGACAAAGGGATGAAATGATGGAGAATTTTTCCCACATCCTTAAACGCCTGCCTATAGCATCAGGCGCATATTCATCAAGCGACCACTTTGGAGGCACCTTGCCTTTCAAGGTACAAGTTAATTTTGATATTTCTGTATTCGAAGGACGGATAGATGCAGAAGCCCTAGAAAAATGGTTAACTCTGCTAGAAGGTTATTTCTCTGTTCACAATTTTTCCGACAAAGAAAAGATCACCTTCGCACTCCTTAAAGCTATCCCTCATGTCAAATATTGGTGGGAAACTTACTGGGAGAAAAGTTCCATAGAGGATTCTAGAATATATGGGGTCGATCCCACTTGGGATTTTTTTGTGGATGCTGTAAAAGAACGGTATTACCCTGTTGGAAACTATGGGGACCAGTACATGAGATGGACCACACTGCGGCAAGAGAGGGGCCAAGTAGTTCTGGAGTTCGCCAATACCTTCCATACATTGCACACCAAGCTGGGTATCAAATACTCCGAGCGACATTTGGTTCTGAAATACAGTGGGGCTCTACACAGATACATCCAGACTGAAATGGATTTTCTGGACATCTCATCACTCGGTGTTGCTTATCGATGTGCTGTTAAAATTGACCAGAAATTTAAGCACTAGAACAAACGGGAGTTCGGGTCTGCAAATATGCAACAACCAAAGTATGACAAAGACGGCCCTAACAAACGGTCTCCCGAAAACTAGTCCAAGACATAAGAAATGAAGAGTTACGAGAAGACAAAGAAGGACACCGGAAAATGGTGCAATTTCCACAAAATCCCTTGGAACAACACCGATGAATGTCGCTCAAAACAGTCATTGGTGACCGATATCAAAGACAAGGAGCCGAACCCTGATTCTGAATCTGATTCTGAAAACACTGGTAAAGGACATATCATTGACGCAGACCCCACTGCTATTGTCGCGACCGCAGCAATTCAACCTGAAGAACCAACAGATCCTGAAGAGGGGGAGCACCTTTTTCATTCTTAGATGTGTGTGAATGGGACCCCACTACATTTTATTTTTGATAGCAGAAGCCAGAAGAACCTCATCTTCGCAGAGGTCGTAAAACAATTGGGATTGTAGACAACACCACACCCGCAGCCATACAACATCAGGTGGCTTCGCCAAGGACGAGATCCTATGTCAGCCAGCAGTGTCGATTATCATACGGTATCCAGCCCTTCGAGGATGAGGTATTATGTGATGTTGCCCCACTGGATGTCTGTGATGTTCTCTTAGGCCAACCATATATGTGGAAGCGCCATGTTGTTTATGAGTCTTGACCCCGCAGTGTCATTGTTACTTTGGTGGGTCATCTCTATAGAATACCAGAGGTAGTTCCGACTACTGTTCCACCAAAAAATTGTTGCAAACTAGTATCTCATACTGCAAAATTCAGCTTCTTCACAATTTGTTCAAGAGGGGAACAGAAGGACATTGGAAACACTACAACCTCGCCCCAAGCACCTTCTATCCAACAGAAGCAGGTCGACAAGGTTGCAGCAAAGCACAAAGATTCCAGCTGCACACCACCCTCTCATGTAGCCTGACTTGTTGAACAGCCTCGGCTTCAACAGGTTCATGACAGACTTCCACAAACTGAGCAGCGCGACGTCTCCAGCAATACAAGCAGCTCACCAAGATGCAGATCTGGAAAACGCTCTTCCCTCTCCCCCAGGAACTCAACGCAATGGATACCATTGCTTCCTTAGTAGGGAGGATTGATCCAGGTGGATATCGGTGGCCACCCACCTTTTCCAAATGTCTCAAAATATTTATCTTGCAATTTTGGCAATTTACTACTTTTAGTAGGTTTTAACTTTCGTGGCCATTTCGAGGGCCTAAATGAATCTTTTTTAAGATCGATGTTCTTAATTATATCTGAAGGCATTATTGATCCCCCAAATTTAATCTCCTCGATGATACCTTTCCAACAAGCTATCATACGCCTAAAACGGAGATCGTATGCAAAAGTTACGACCCCGAGAAGTTGATGTACTAACTTACCCAAACAGGGCCCACATGACCTTTGGCGCTTCATCTCCTAGGGTTAGGTTTTTGGATGTCTAGGGTTTTGGGCATTCCTCTTTATTGTCAAAATTCCTTCATAGCCTCATTGTAATCATCTTCTTGCAAATGCGAGTAGCCGTCACATCTCTTCTCAGAGATAAGCTGCCACCATTCTATCGAGTCTTTCACTCTGTATTTTACAGTCTCTGTACATTTATTTCATTAATAGAAATCGGGTATTACTATATATCTATGTTTATGGTTGCATCTATGATATATTTCTGTTATATTATTGAATATCTGTGATATCTCTGTGCATTTCTTTATTATATCTCCGATCTCATTTCGTGTCGAAAATAATCTGGATTAGTGGTATCAGAGCAGGCTGCTCTTGATCGTTTTTCCAATGCATGTCCCCGACGAGGTTCAAGTATAGAAAGTTGGGTCTCGATCTTGTCTCTCTTGAAGACAATCCCTCTTGCACACCCAAGAA
Source organism: Picea sitchensis (assembly GCA_010110895.2). Taxonomy (NCBI): domain Eukaryota; kingdom Viridiplantae; phylum Streptophyta; class Pinopsida; order Pinales; family Pinaceae; genus Picea; species Picea sitchensis. Next base: position 4,635 of record SNQJ01S0205310.1, on the reverse strand, counting down.
ACCCTCAATGGCGAAAGAAAATAAAAACGACGGAGGAGACGATCCTATCAATTTGTTGCTTGAGCAAGCTCTCATGTGACAAAGGGATAAAATGATGGAGAATTTTGCCCACATCCTTAAACGCCTGCCGATAGAATTAGGCACATCTTCATCAAGCGACCACTTTGAAGGTAGCTTGCCTTTCAAGGTACAAGTTAATTTTGATATTTCTGTATTCAAAGGACAGATAGATGTAGAAGCCCTAGAAAAATGGTTAACTCTGCTAGAAGGTTATTTCTCTTTTCACAATTTTTACGACAAAGAAAAGATCACCCACTCCTTAAATCTATCCCTCATATCAAACATTGGTGGGAAACTTACTGGGAGAAAAGTTCCACAGAGGAGTCTGGAATATATGGGGCCGACCCCACTTGGGATTTTTTTGTGGATGCGGTAAAACAACAGTATTACCCTGTTGGCAATTATGGGGACCAGTACATGAGATGGACCACACTGCGGAAAGAGAGGGGCCAAGCAGTTATGGAGTTCACCAATACCTTCCATACCTTGCGCACCAAGTTGGGTATCAAAGACTCTGAACGACATTTGGTTCTGAAATAGCGTGGGGCTCTACATAGATACATCCAGACTGAAATGGATTTTCTGGACATCTCATCACTCGGTGTTGCTTATCGATATGCTGTTAAAATTGAGCATAAATTTAAGCACCAGAACAAACGGGAGTTTGGGTCTGCAAATCTGCAACAACCAAAGTATGACAAAGACGACCCTGACAAACAGTCTCCTGAAAACCAGTCCAAGACACAGGAAAAGAAGAGTCATGGGAAGACAAAGAAGGACACCGGAAAATGGTGCGATTTCCACAAAATCCCTTGGCACAACACCGATGAATGTCGCTCAAAACAGTCCTTGGTTGTTGATATCAAAGACAAATAGCCAAACCCTAATTCAGAATATGGTTCTGAAAAAGCTAGTAAAGGACAGATCATTGATGCAGACCCCACTGTCGACCACAAAAATTCAACCTGAAGAACAAACAGATACTGAAGAGGGGGAGCGCCTTTTTCATTCACAGATGTGGGTGAAGGGTACCTCGCTACATTTTATTGTTGATAGCGGAAGCAAAAAGAACCTCATCTTAGCAGAGGTCGTAAAACAGTTGGTATTGTCGACAACACCACACCTGCAACCATACAACATCGGGTGGCTTCGCCAAGGACGAGATCTTCGTTTCAGCCAGCAGTGTCGATTATCATATGTTATCAAGCCCTTCAAGGATGAGGTATTATGTGATTTTTCCCCACTGAATGTCTGTGATGTTCTCTTGGGCCAACCATATATGTGGAAGAGCCATGTTGTTTATGAGTCTTGAGCCCGCAGTGTCATTGTTACTTTGGGGGGTCATCTCTATAGAATACCAGAGGTAGTTCTGACTATTGTTCCACCAAAAAAGTGCCGCAAGGTAGTATCTTATACTGCAAAATTCAGCTTCTTCACAATTTGTTCAAAAGGGGAACATAAGGACATTGGAACCACTACAACCTCGCCCCAAGCACCTTCTATCCAACAGAAGCAGGTCGACAAGGTTGCAGCAAAGTGCAAAGATTCCAGCTGCACACCGCCCTCTCATGTAGCCCGACTTGTTGAACAGCCTTGGCCTCAACATGTTCATGACAGACTTCCACAAACTGAGCAGTGTGACGTCTCCAGCAATACAAGCAGCTCACCAAGATGCAGACCAGGAAAACGCTCTTCCCTCTCCCCCGGGAACTCAACGCAATGGAGACCATTGCTTCCTAAGGAGGGAGGATTGATCCAGGTGGATATTGGTGGCCGCCCACCTTTTCCAAATGCCTCAGAACAATTATTTGGCAATTTGGGCAATTTACTATTTTTAGCAGGTTTTAACTTCCAGGGCCATTTCGAGGGCCTAAATGAAGGTTTTTCGAGATCAAATTTCTCAATGATATCTGAAGGCATGATTGAGCCCCCAAAATGAATCTCCTCGACGATACATTTCCAACATGCTATCATACGCCTAAAACGGAGATCGTATGCAAAAGTTACGACCCCAGGAAATTGATGTACTAACTTACCCAAACGGGGCGCACATGACTTTTGGCACTTCATCTCCTAGGGTTAGGTTTTTGGATGTATAGGGTTTTGAGCATTCCTGTTTATTGTAAAAAGGCCTTCAAAGCCTCATTGTAATCATCTTCATGCGAATGCGAGTAGCCGTCACATCTCTTCTTAGAGATAAGCTGCCACCATTCTATCGAGTCTTTCACTCTGTATTTTACAGTCTTTGTACATTTATTTCATTAATAGAAATCGTGTATTACTGTATATCTGTGTTTATGGTTGCATCTCTGATATATTTCTGTTATATTATTGAATATCTGCGATATCT
>SNQJ01S0205309.1:14143-24467 GCA_010110895.2 Picea sitchensis | reverse complement strand
GAGGTCAACCTCAAGTTGGGGTACAACCCCAAGTTGGGGGTCATAACCTAGTTTATGTATAGTATATACCTAGATTACAAAATCAACCTTGGAATTTTCCTTTCCAAGGCAATCAAAAAACTCCTGGGGGGAAATCCTACATGGGGTCAAGATTTTCAGTCTAATTCTCCTTTCCAAGGTAGTATACCCAATCAGCCAACACATGTTGGATACTTGGTTCAAAACCCTCCAGAACCGAATTTGATAGGACCCTCTAACTATTTATAGACTGCTTATGGTCCCACTGGTATACCTACATGCTTACCTCCTCAAAATTACTAGTTTCCTCAAGTGAACAAACAGTTTCCATTTATAGCTACTTTGGATTTATCATATTTGTCTAGGATTTTGAATGATCATACATTGCATTCTCCTTATTGGTCGGTCATACATGCTAAATTACCATCAGACATTCCTAAGTTTGATGGTCGATCAGGAGAAGACCCAAACAATCACGTCATGACATTTCATATTTGGTGTTCATCCAACTCCTTGATGGATGACTCAATTCGACTATGTCTTTTCTAATGAAATATTACGAGTTCGACAACCAAATGGTATATCAAATTTCCACGAGGATTTTTCAATGATTTCAACACCTTAGTTATGGATTTATTAACGCATTACCAGTTAACAATATTATATGAGACAGGAACCAATATTTTGAGTCCACTTAAACAATCCTCTTCTACTCATATTTCAGATCATATTCACGAGTGGAGGAGGAGAAGACAATTAATCAAAGTTCTTGTTGGCACAGGGGCAGACCCAGGGTTCAACACTTCAACAGCACACCAACAAAACCCTAACTACTGGCCCTTTTGACAACACCTGTGAAGTAGGTGAAGTCTCACCCAAGGTAGAAGCAAGGGAGGTTACAGGACTCACGTGTATGTAACCAAGTTGGGACACAGATCTGTGATAATAACACTTTGCAGAGTATTCTAGAAACACTTAGAAGGTGATATGCATTAGTTTATTAGCTTCGTTAACATAGCATAATTTACCCAAAGATAGATCGACGTAGTAAAAATAAATATTAAGCACTTCAATCATTTATCACATAGAACTGAGTTAGATCTAACATTCATTCATCCTTAACAAAAATAAAGCACTAAGCATCAACATATCTACCTAAAATACATAATAAGAAAAGCACTGAGCATATTCATAACATAAACAACACAACACAAAGAAACCAAAGACACAATATATATGTGATTCACCCCAGTGTGGGGCTACATCCACCAACTACTTTGTCTTCTTTATTATTCTTCAATCTCTTACATTCAGTTTCTCCTGTGCACTCAGCCACAGAGCCAAGCTTTGCACCATATAGGATATCTGCGCACTGAGCACCAAATACTCCTTCCCAAAGTTAGTTCAAGGCACAGAGCCAACTTCTCTATCGAGAACATATCCTTACATACACATTTGGTTGCACAAAGAAACTCAGAACTACTTGCACTTGGCCACTTCCCACTATCCCCTACTCTTCAACAATGTATTCTTACTTATACTTTTACAATCCCTTACAAAAAGGCCTAAACATGGGAGAACCCATGGGTTGACATCCCATAACCCATTACAAAAAACATAAGGAACCCCCTTGTTGGGTCCACATAGCCTACAAAATAAGTGATATATGTGATCTCATCTCTGCCTGGGCACTCCATATTCGACCAACCTATCGAAGTCCAAAAGTGGTCCAAACCTAACCAAGGTTTCCTCAAAACTTGTTCGAGGGCCAATAGGCCCCCAACACTCACTTGTGACTTGTCCCGAGTCACTCAGGTCTGGGAAATGTTGCTTTGAAGGCCTCAAGCTTCACTCGATCTACCTCGACTTGTTTCTTCACCTAAGCCTCCTGCTCAGTGAGCTACTGGATCGTCTTATCTATAACAGGCCCTTCCAGACATTGTTCCACTATTGCAACCACTTGGTCCTGTTGCGAGCCTTGTCCCTCAATTTATTCTAACACCTTGCAAGCTTCATCCTACACAGGTTGTAGCTTCTGTGCAACTTCCATTACCCTGCCCTAGATAGAAGTAATATGTTTTTGCACCGTGCATTTCTCTTGAGATCTCTTCATTCTTTCAACTGCGGTGAGTATCTTCACCTGCGCCTGCACTGAAAAAACGTACTGTTGTGCCTCCTGTAACTATGCTTCTAGTTTCCTTACCTCAGGATATTATGTGAGGTGTGCATGTGTCTTCACGCTTCTATTGCTTAGTTGTTTGCATTCTAAGGTGAGGTCTTTGATCCTTACTACTGTGTTCTTAGTGGCTTCCTCGCTCTGGTCACGCACCTCCTGTGAGGTGCTCAGTACTACTTGGATCTCCAACTCTGTTATCCTCTCTTGAAGTTGTTGGATGGTCTCAGCGAGCTTCGCCACTTAAACCTCGAACGACTCATGTTCCTCCTGTGCCAAGACTGGAACAGAGCGACATGATTTATTCACTGTTTCTTTGATCATATCCCATTCTGCGAGCAGCTGCTCCTTTTCTCTCTGTAGCTAGGCTTTTTCCTCCTAGATCATCGCCTAAAACTCTTCTTTCTCATTTTCATAGGTGGTTACACAATACCACGCTACTCGTAATTGCTCTAAGACTTCCTCTTTCTTTTGTTTCATGGATTTTGTAGCCTTATCCTTCTCTTCTTGGACTTTCTGAATTTGAGCCTCTGTCGCATATGAAATCCTCTCAATTGGGTTGGTTCATCCCCTAATTCTGCTATCTTTGACGTAGTAGGTACTGTGTGGACCAAACGAATGGCTTGTTGTACTTCATTCAATTCCTTTTCAATCCTGCCATATATTTCATCCTGCTTCACTCCATATCTCTTCAATATGGCCTCAGAAGCATCATCCATGGCTCCGTGAACCAAATGGATGTCGTCTTCTGTGAGCATGGCCTCTAACTGGGGCTTACAAGTGCGTGTCTTCTTTCTTACTGAATTTTTTTGCGAAGAAACCTTCCTCTTCTGTGGTGTTACTGTTTCAGCGGGGGGATATTTCAGTGGTGTAGCTTCACCTTCTCCTTTATTTTCTCCTACATCCCCTCCTCCTTTTCCATTTTCTTTGTCCCCTCCTCCTAGCAAGCCAAATCCATTTTCTTCAGAGGCATTGTCCTCCTCATCGGTCTCTATATTTTGGACTTCTTCCTCATTTTTCTTCTTCTTTGTCCCATTGGAATGTCCAACGTGCTCAACCTGGGTGACCATGAGGCTTCCTATGGTGTCGGTTGTGAAGAGTTATGCATCAACAACAGGTACAAGGAACTCCTCTAGCCACTCCTTTGTGATCTACTCCATGCCTTCATATGTTAGCTTATAGTACAATTGTAACTCTTCCTTTCTCTCATCTCTGCACACAGTAATATATATGAAATGTGGATCTGTGTGGAACTTGGCTATCGATATGTACGAGTGCAAGGTGCATGGTGTCATGTGAGAAAAAGTTTCAATGGAAACCTTCAGTTATTGATAATACGCATGGAACACAACATTGGACTACCACTGCTTCAACATATAGTTGGTGTACCACAAGGTAGAAAACCTAGTGGCCAACGTCTTCGATGGATCTATCTCCATAAAGGTGTCTCCTTTAGGCATTTTCCAAGCGACAAATGTAATCAAAACGATCAACCAGCTGAAGTGGAATTTGTATCCCAGATCTTGAGCTTCACGACAGTCTTTCTCGAGTTCATTGACGAGGTAACTCGCCCAATTCATCTACATGCCCTCCACACATTTTCCTACGATTTCCACCACGAACCTAGTGACTTGTGTGGGGTGGTTCTTCCTTACGAGCTTGCCATCTATGAGTTGGAAAGTGAGGTGCACTACGCCATCCTATATATAGGTTACCTTGTAGCCTCTCTTTATTTTTTCAACTTTGTCATAAGCTTCCTTGATGCACTGTGTCAGGGAGCAGTCTAAGGCCTTCCCTGGATAAAAATGATGGGGTTCAGGTCCCTGCATACTTAATATTGTAATCAAGTCGATCAGCATCAGATCCATAGTAATCCTTTGTTCGATCCATAGGTATCTGCCATGGTAGCACGACAAGAGGATTTTAACACAAGCGTTAACCTCCTGGTGATGGCCAAAATGGGGAATATTTATCACATTTAGCACAGTGGATTGCGCCAAATCCTTAATCCATGGTTGGGAGATGAGGCGAGGCTTCTTCACAGTTGCCTTCGTCAAGAATCGGTGGGGTACAAGCATAGCATAGTTATTTATGTCGCCTAGATTGAAATCGTTGTTCTTCAGTAACAGGATCTGTCCCAACTGACTCTCGACTACGCGTATTCCCTTCAAAATATACGCGATGAACAGAGTGTACTCATAATCGCATGGAATTTTGTCACAGTTAACCATGCCAGCCAATGGTGGAATGTACTCTGGTAAGATCGATGGGATCTGCTTCGCATTAGCTAGATCATCGCGATGCTTACTTCGTTGCTTAGTCACAGGGTTGACATAGCCAGAACGTCATCCAGTCGAAGGGGAAGCCTGCAGTCCCCTTGTCGACGATGCATGGACACCTTCAGATAATTGTATGTTGGCCATTATCTTCTTGAGGACCTCCTTGACATATTTCTCTAATGCACTAGGTTCACCCGACATTCTCACTTTTAAGTAGATAGGTCGAGGTAGGCGAACGGACATGCAGGGTAGACAAATAGATGGTGAGGTTTAGCTTCTAATAGCACAGCTCGACACACAATCAATTCTCTTCTTGGATCATATGGGTGGAAAAAAGTGGTCCTGGTGCAGCATCTAACGGGTTAAATAAGCGAGGCACCGTAACAGATTCTTCCAATGGGCAGGAATGCTTCCATCAATGTGAATATGTTTGTTATGGCACAGTCTCAACATCCCAAAAGTGTTCCATCCACCCATAAATGTTCTTCCTATATGTTCCAGAGCGTCGTTATAATGGGCAGGGCACCTCCAACGGTCATATATCTTCACTATGGTGAAGTCTCATTCTATGCGGTCTTGTTGTTCCAACAAGGTTCAAATCCTGTGAACCTACCTCCTATGAGGTTCTAGTCTGTGAAGTCATCCATCTGTTCTCTGTAGCTTCCTGTGGATTTTATAACTTGGATTTATTTTTACTGAGCTTTGTTTCCTTATTTCCTATTATTTGAGTCTCTCTAATTGTTTCTGTATTCCTCTTTCCATTCTTATTCTTATCTTCTCCTAGCGTAGTGACTTTGCACTGCTGATGTTCTCTCAAAGGGCTCAAAGTTAATATCCCTTCTCTTATTAAATCCAAGGTGGGTATTCTTTTTTCTTTCATGTATAAGTCCTTCAAACCTTCTTGTGTTCTTTCAACCTCGACAGCTAATTCTCTTGCCCTTTGTTGCTTCGTCTTATCTTCTTATTCTTCTATTAGTCAGTCTATTTTTCTAGCTATGAAATCCCTTAGTACTTGATTTTTCTTTTCTGTAGCTTCTTCCTCTTCTTTCCTTCTTATCTGATCTTTCTCAATCCAAGTCTTACCTAATAAAAGTGGGAAAGGGGTGTTGTTCTCAACAAAATTAATGACGTCAAATTCTTCTGCAGTCGATGTTCCATGAATAATAATATGTACATTAGTAACTCTTCCACATAGGGTTATCATCTTTCCCTTAAACAAGCCTATCCTTCCCAATGAAGGTACCATAGTAGGATTTCCCAAAGTTTTCCAAGTGTATTTTGTCATAATATTCACTTGTGTTTCTTCATCCAAGACACAGTCTATGTCGAACTCTCCTATTCTTGCACTTATGCGTTGTTTTACTTTTAGGATCTCTAGTAAACTAACATCTTTGTGATCATTCATCATTTCTTTCTATTGTACTAATGTAGTCTAAACTTTCTTTGATTCTTTCTCTTTATGATTATCTAACATGCTCTTAGTCTCTTGACTTCCTTCATAGTTTCCTTGTCTCATGTTCATTCTTTCAACTTTAGCAATCATCCTTGGACAATCCTCAACCTCATGGCCAACAATTTTACAACAAAGACAAATAGGACCTGTACCAGGGAATTCCTTAGAAAGATGTCTCGGTCTTATGCAGTTATAACATAGTGTCAATCCTCTCTTTCTCTTGTATGTTCCCCAACCTCTCCTGTACTGTGCACTAGGATCATAGTGTTGGACCTGTAATATGCAAAAATTCTTTCTAGGTTCCTGCATCCACTTATTAGTCCAAAATTGATTTCTATGCATAGGAATAACATATCTTTATTCATTTCCATTATTTTTACTTAGATCAACTCTTTCTTCCAACTGCACCCTAGCTTTCAAACTAGGACAGAATCTATTAAACATACTTAAATTCATGCTTTTGGAACAAAAAATTTCACTTATCTTACTCTTATCAAAGAAAAAAGATTTACCTCTTTTAAGATCTTACCTCATTTCTTCAGATCGGATTGCTTTCTTAGCACAGAGCTTCGCAAGTCAAGTAGAGTATTGCACACTTCAACAGCAGATCTATGCATAGAGCTTCTCTTTTCTTTACTTCAGTTCCCAATAATCACAGTTTCAGGTCCCGGCAATGGAACCATTTGTTGGAATAGGGGCAGACCCAGGGTTCAATGCTTCAACAGCGCACCAACAAAACACTAACTACCGGCCCTTTCGGCAACACCTACAAAGCAGGCGAAGTCTCGCTCTAGGTAGAAGCAAGGGGGGGTTATAGGACTCGGTTGTCTGTAACCAAGCTGGGACACAGATCTTTGATAATAACACTCCACAGAGTATTCTAGCAACACTTAGAAGGTGATATGCATTAGTTTATTAGCTTCGTTAACATCACAAAACTTACCCAAATATAGATCGACGAAGTAACAATAAATATTAAGCACTTCAATCATTTATCACATAGCACTGAGTTAGATCTAACATTCATTCATCCTTAACACAAATAAATCACTAAGCATCAACAGATCTATCTAACATACATAATAAGAAAATTAATGAGCAGATTCATAACATAAACAACACAGCACAAAGAAACCAAAGACACAAGATATACATGGTTCACCCCAGTGTGGGGCTATGTCCACCAACTACTTCATCGTCTTTATTATTCTTCAATATCTTACATTCATTTGCTCCTGTGCACTCAGCCACAAAGCCAAGCTTCACACCAGAAATGAGCTTTGTGCACTGAGCACTAGATCCTCCTTCCCAAAATTAGGTCAAGGCACATATCCAACTTCTCTATCGAGCACAGAGCCTTACATACACATTATGTTGCACAAAGAAACTTAGAACTACTTTCACTTAGCCACTTACCACTATCCCCTACTCTTCTACAATACATTCTTACTTATACTTTTACAATCCCTTACAAAAAGGCCTAAACATGGGAGAACCCATGGGTTGACATCCCATAACCTATTACAAAAACCCTAATTAACCCCCTTGTGGGTCCACATATCCCGCAAAATAAGTGAGATCCACGATCTCAGCTCCACCTGGGCGCTCCATCTTCGACCAGCCTATCTAAGTCCAAAAGTGGTCCAAACCTGACCAAGGTTTCCTCAAAATTTGGTCGAGGGCCAATAGTTCCCCTTCCTAATAAATTATTGGCTAAGTGGTTTACCAAATCACTCATCGGTCCTATAGCCCATAATGTTTACATGGGAGGTTTCGTCACTAAAGAGAAAGCGATTAGTCGTGCTCAATACTTGGATATCATTTATTCACAAACAGGCACGTTATATGACTTGATCCCTGATGCTCCTCGCCCATCTACAAATGCAACCCCAACACCTCCATTAGCTTCTCATGTTGTTGATGGTGTGATTGGAACTTTTCATGTTGAAACTCAGTCCAAACAAGCCAATCATTCCAATCCCAAATCTACTACTGGTAATGTACAAAATGTTTCTCCTCTGACTCCTTATCCCGGTAAAACCTCTGAGGTTAATACAGTTCACTCTACACCTACCGGTAAAAATAAAAATAAAAAGAAAGGGAAGGATAAGAATAAAGTGGATAAAAATAATAATCAACAATCTGATAAACCCAAGACTCAGCCTGATGATGATAAATAAAATTTAAAACCTCATTATCCTTGCCTTATCTATGGTGAGGATAATTATACAAAGGATTGTCTGAGACACCTTGAGGTTACTAATTTCCTACAAGGGACAAGGACACCTCCTACACCTGTCATTTTGTCACAACCTTTTCCTTCTCACTAGAAGGAACAATTGGTTATTCATGACCAAACTTCTCCCTCTACCACATCTTATCTACTTATGTGTACTAGTGACTCCAAGAAGAATGAAGTTGCAGTCGCTACTCAAGCCAAAGATTATTCTCCTTCTAAAGAGAAAGCTTTTGATTCACCACTTCCTTTTGTTCAACCTCCTCCATCGACTTCACCTCCCATCCTCTTCATCTCAAATGACCAAGTCTATATATAATTCTTTGTCCGCCTCCTAAGGGCGTTGTTTGTAAGTCGTCATTTAACCCTCATGCACGTGTCACTAAAAACTACAGTATTATAGAAGATCTTTCACAAGAACCTTCTACGATGTTGGCTCTCGAAGTCCTTCAAAGTTGTCCTACGCAACGGAAGGCACTATTAAAGACTATTGGTGGAATTGATCCTACCGATAAGAACTTGATAATATTTGACTTGGAAGATCACATTCCAAGGTTCCCTCATAATTAGTGTTTCAAATACAAGTCATTGTGGAAAATAATAATATTTGTAGAACCATTGTTGATGAAGGAGCTTTGACTTCCCTAATGTTCGTCACTTGTTGGAAATCCATTGGCTCTCCTACCCTTATCGAGTCACATAATACTTTAAAAGATTTTAATGGTACAATTTTTAAACCTTATGGTGTTCTTCCTTCATTATCTATTGCATTAGAAGGAAAATAGGTTATTGTTGAGGTTGAGGTGTTTGATGCAACTCTCTATTACAACCTTCTCCTTGGTCGTAGTTGAATCAATTTTATGCACGCAATTGTTTCTACTCTTTTCCATGTGATACGTTTCCCTCACCAAGGTAAAGTTGTTACCATAGATCATCTTGCATTTTTTTGTTCTAATTCTCACAATAGTAACATTCCATTTATAGAAAAAACACCTCCTAGTTATGAGAATGTCGGTGTGGGTCTTTTAAAGGATTCATCATTAATGGGTAATTTCCCCATTCCTCCACCCGATGTTCCTCCTCCTTTTGTCGCTTCTATTAACATGATTTTGACCACTATTGGAGAAACCCCTGAGTTTATGACCCTTGGATAGTACCTATATTGGATGATTGTCTTCGTTATGGAGACTAAATGCCTTTAAGTCTGGTGGAATTGTCCTATCAAGCTATTCAATCAGCAACTCCTTCTCCTTGTTCTCTCTTAGATACATCTCGTGATCTGTTTCATGCCACACTAATGAAATGATCATGAAAATTATGTCCATGGAAGATACCCCATGGGATGATGTCCATCATTATTCTATCCTCTTCCTGGAACCCAAAACTATAGAGAGTTACCAATGGATTTCGAATCTATCAATAATAATCACTATTCCCCTAGTTTTTGAACCAATACGAGATGTTTTGTATGAAGGGAACTTGGAAAATATTTCACTTACCATCCCTTTAGATATTTTGGTTAATCCTGGATCAATTGTGGAAAATGTTCATATTGGTGCCTCATGTTCTCCTGATGAGATTCAAAATTACAAGGCCCTTTTCCAAGAATTTTGTGGTGTTTTTGCATGGATTTACGAATAAATTCCTGGAATTGATCCAAATATTGTTGTACATGAAATTAATACATACCCAGACGCTAAACTCAAAAAAGACTTGAAAATATGTCGCGATTAAACTCGAAGTTGAAAAATTTCTTAAAGATGGTTTTGTCTACCTTGTAGCGTTGATTGATTGGGTGTCAAATATTGTTCTGGTTATGAAGAAACAAGGCACAATCTATGTTTGTGTTGATTATAGGTATATTAACAAGGCTTGTCCCAAAGATTATTATCCAACCCCTTTCATCGACTAGATCATTGACGATTGTGCCAGGAGTGAAATCTTCTCTTTAATGGATGGATTCTCCAGTTATAATCAAATCAATATTTTACATGTGGATCAACATAAGACTACTTTTATTTTCCCTTGGGTTACCTTCGCATATTGTAAGGTAGCTAGAGAGGTAGTGGGGGGGCCCAGAGGGCCCATAGTGATAATAGTGGAGGTCATTCAATGTAAGGTGGACTAGATCCACTATATTATTAAATAAGGCCCACTATGGTAGT
>SNQJ01S0205308.1:0-16484 GCA_010110895.2 Picea sitchensis | reverse complement strand
CCCTCTCTAATATTGGAATATTTTTAGATGCAAAGAACCCTAACTATTTTTGCATGCACCTACTAACTCAAGAAAACTCAAAAATAGAAATGTATTGCTAAATATATAAAGCATCTAAATTGGAACTAAACTAAAAAATGGCAAATGTATCCACCATTCATCACTGTACACAATTATTGAAGGAGTGTGTAGTGTTATTGTTGTCATTAATGTTTTTGTATGAAATATCTACTATTATTATGATCGTTGCACTGAATATATGCTTGAATAGATACCTCCATACCTTCTTTGCATGCATGAATTCCAACACTTATATGCGTCCTTGTCCCACAAATTTCCCAACATATGAAATCCCTTCTTCTCCAAATTTTTTCTTCTACAGGAAGAAATTGTCTCAAGTTGTCGTCTTTTTGTCAAGAAACTCCAAATTGATTTTCAAATCCAAATCCATATTCAATTGCATATCTTAAAATATTCAATGATTTCCTCTATGGTATACACCATATGGATTGGGTATTCCATTTACATGTAACATTTTGGATGTGATTCAAAACTAGTATTTGCGAAGGTGCATTGATGATAATGTCCTCGACAACTCATTTGGTATGAAAAGAGTGATTTGAGAATGTTTGTTTGATAGGTAGGGAATTTTATTCTTTTTGGGAAAATAGAGAGGTCCCAAAAATCCAACGACATTCATATTTTATCGCATGGGTTTATTTTTATGTTCATATTATTCAGGACCCAAACAACAACCTCACGAGGATATGAATCCCCGTACTTTTTTTATAGAGGTTGTACTCCTTGGCGGAAATTTTGGAAGATTACTTGTATGTTTTTATAGTGAATGTAAAGGGTGAATGCTAAGAGAAAACTCCAAAAGATATTCCAAGAAAGCTTATGTATATAAATGTACAAACCTTATATATAGTCATCAAAATATACATTAGATCATTTGAAGAAAAAATAAGATAAAGTGTGTTAAAAGAGATTTGTGTCTGCAAGTTTTTGGAGTCTCCATTTAGTAAACATTCTTTCCTTCTTGTAAGATAAATTGAACTTGGAATCTGCTATCACTTTTGCAATATGGAGAAATGGATAGGCCTTCAAATAAATTTAAATGATAACTTCATTATTACCCAAAATGATTTTGATAAGTAATACTTTTGAACTCACGTGCTTTCAATTCAGGTCTGGGAAATCACTAATGTAGTTCCCCGAGTAGTTCTTTGGAGAAGAAATTTATAAAAAATATCCCAATATGATAAGTTCAACAATATTAGAAACAAAAGAACTGAAACAACTTCAACAAAGTCTCAATTACTATTACATGAACTAAAAAGAATTGCATTTACATTTTACCGACAAGGACTCTTCTCCTTTGGATCTAAAATGTTACAAAAAGACTAAAGATTTCAAGAGAAAGAGCTACTCAAATCCAAATCTTCATGTTTTCCATACATTTGTGAAATACTTGATGGAAATAAACATAATCTAAGAAGTTGTAGAGAAACAAGTTTTAGGAGGCTAGTCCACCAAATATTGGAAATTTCCTAATATTTGGTGGACTACCCTCCTAAAACTTGTTTCTCTACATCTTCTTCATTTATGTTTATTTCCATCAAGTATTTCACAAATGTATGGAAAACATGAAGAATTGGGTTTGAGTAGCTCTTTCTCTTGAAATCTTTAGTCATTTTGTAACATTTTAGATCCAAAGGAGAAGAGTCCTTGTCTGTAAAAAGTAAATGCAATTCGTTTTAGTTCATGTAATAGTAATTGAGACTTTGTTTGAAATCTTCAGGCTTATAATTGAGTTTAAGTATCTTTTATTTTGATCCCAAGAGAAAGTCCTTAATAACAAAAATGAAATTGCAGTGGATTTTAATTCATGTAATAATAATTGAACTTTGTTGAAGTTGTTATTCTTACATTTCTAATATTATTGAACTTATCATGTTAGGTATTTTATAAATTTCTCACTCAAAATTTATAGGGGAACTACATTAATGTTCTCAGAACTTTAATTGAAAGCAAATGTGCTATCAAGTCATTTTGGGTAATAATGAAGTTATTATTTAAATTTATTTGAAGGCATGTCCATTTCTCCATATTGCAAAGTGACAGATTTCAAGTTCAATTTATCTTACAAGAAAGAAGGAATTCCAGTTGAATGGAGACTTTCAAGAGCTTTCGGAACACAAATCTTTTACAACACTTTATCTTATTTTTTCTCAAATAGTCTAATGTATATTTTGATGATATAAAGGTTGTACATTTATATATAGCTTTCTTGGAATATCTTTAGCGTTTTCTCTTGGCATTCACCTTTACATTCACTATAAAAAGTAATAATCTTCAAAATTTAACCAGATTCCTCAATGTAAAAGTAGGATTCATATCTAAATGATTGATTGTTTGGGTCTTGTCTTCTATGAATATAAAAATAGGCCATTAGATAAAAGATGATATGGAATTGAATTTGAGGAAATGTCTATTTTCCCCGAAAGAATGAACTTCTACCTGTCAGGCATTCAAGTGACTCTTTCATGCCAAATGAGTTGTCAGTATATCATCAGTTCACTTCTTGCAAACTCTTAGTTTTGAATCACATCAAAATATTACATGTAAATAGCATGCCCAACTGATATGGTGTATGCCATAGAGAATCGCTGGTGAATAATACATTGAATATGGATTTGGATTTGATGATCAATTTGGAGTTTCTTGACAGAAAGAGGACAACTTGAGACAATTTTTTCCTCTACAAGAAAAAATTTGGACAAGAAGGGATTTCATATGTGGGAAAATTTGTGGGACAAGGATGCATATAAGTGTTAGCGGAACCCACAATTACCTCGAAATTTTCCAATGGAGTTCCATTAATTGTATCACCAAGAAAAGAAGATCTAAGTGCATGCAAAGGTATGGGTATCTATTCAGGCATATGTTAAATTTTGTGATCCTTGTGCTTGTTAGATGGTTCATGCAACAGCATTGTGACGTGACAACTGCACTCCTTTGTGGTGTGTCTGATGATAGATGGTGAATATATGTGCCATTTTGTTTAGTTCAATTTCAAGATGATTTATATTTAGCAACCATATCTATTTTGAGTTTTCTTCAGTTAATGAGACCATCTAAATAATTAGGAATAACACAAATCTATCTTCCAATATTTCTATGTTGCGTTCTTGGAATGTGGAGAATCTCAAGGATTAGATAGGTGTTTTTTCATGCATGCTTATAATTAGACACACTGCTAGAGAGTAGTTCCTTCATGTCAGTGAAGGATTGGTAATCTAGGCTAGGAAAATCTAGAGATAGGTGATTCTAGATAAGGAACTATTGTGAATATGTCCACATTCATTATAAATCCTATTCTATAAAGGATAATGCAAAGGTATAGGTTTTACTCATTAAATTTTCAAATTCTAGAAGGTGGGGATTCTTGTAGCTTTGTGTAATTTTTTTTTTTTCAGAGTAATAAATAATGTAGTTCAGAGTTCATGTTATATGCTCATTGCTACTTTCTTCATCTTGATTTTTTTTTAGTTACTAGTAAAGTTAAGATCACAATTTTTGATGAAATTCAATTTTTGTTTTCCTAAGTAGGTAGGTTAGAAATCAAACTAACACTGTTATCATGTGCTAAGTGGTATAAAAGAACAATTTATAAAATCATGTAGATTTTTGTATGTATAAAAAGACACATTATCTTTGGAAGGATTTTGACAGTACATCCAATGATATTTCTTGATCAAAATGGGAATTTTCAATTATCAACATGTGGACCTAAGAAAGGTTGTTGGGTAAAAGCCATTATTTAATCCAATGAACGTTGATTATAGCTTATTAAAAAAACTAAAATAATGGAAACTCGTAGGATGCAGGTGAATCATTTGTTGGAATGAGTCCCCAAATATGTTCCTTTGAAGTTGATTTTACAAAACCTCTTGGAAATAGAAAACTTATGGTACCTTATGGAGAACACGGTTACACCACCTACAAATCACAAAGATCTTGGAGAACAAAACAAAAAGGTAGTAAACTTGTTGGAAGGGCCTCAGAGCTTTTGTTTCCATATAAGTTGGGGATTAAAAAACCTCTTTGAAATTGTAGACTTATGGTACCTTATGGAGAATGTGGTTACACCACCTAAAGATCCCAAGGATAAATTATAACACAAAAATGGTTGTAAATTACAAATGAAATAGCATTAGATTTGAGTTCAAGATCCTAATACTTTTATATCACCAAAAACATTGACAAGAGATGTATTATGCCTTGGGAACCTTGTATTAGAGTGTGAACATATCTAGAAAGATGTCTTGAAGAACAAACAGCTCTACGTACATAAGAAAAACATATAAAATAGTAATCTATCTCATGAAGATCATAGTGTTGAGATATTATTGTTGTGATTGGGGACATAGTTGAGTATAATGAGATAATTAGGATTTATCTTAATGGATTTAGTCCTCTTTGACACAACTTTGTCCAAATTATATGAGGTTAGGACAAGTTACCTAACTTCAAGTAGTTATGGGATGCTTAATTAGAAGATGGGGCTTAACAAGTCTAAAAGAAATAGATCATACAAAGTTTCCCAAACTAGCCCACTCATTGAGAAGGTGAGGAATGCACAAAATAAAGGATCCAGAATTGGTCAAAAGAATAAAGAAGACTCAATATATTCTAACTAGGATAAAAAGGACTTGATCCATGTAAAATACTTCAAATTTGCTGTGTGAAGGAAAGGAGTTAAGAAAAGAAAGCAGGTATGGTTTGTAGGAAGTGTTAAAGCTTCACGTGTGGATGAATTTACTTCTAGTGTTGATATAACAACATTTTCCGTGTTTTAGTGCCATTCCACCAATGTAATTTCAAACATTGGATGGTATGTCGATAGTGGAGCTTCAAGACATATCATGTACATATGTGTGGTGATGCCACATATCATGTGAAAGGATTTGGTTCCATATCTTTCCATGTTCCTTTAGGTGGTGTTGTTGAGTTAGATCCTATATTCTATGTTATGGATTTAACTAAGAGTTTGTTTTGAATTTCTTGCATGACATCAAGTTGACATTAGAGACAATAGCCATGGATCTAGTCGAGTTTGGCCAAAGGAATGAAAAAATGTTTCCTATACAATCTATTTGAGCAAGTGTGGCAATATGCCACGATGGATGAGGTTTTATCTATCCCTGATGACACTCTTACTCTAGAGAGTTTCTCTAGTCTCAATGAGACAATTAAAGAACCATCTATGGAATCAATGATTGATTCCTTCATTACAGCAAATGGGAGTATGGAAGAGTACCAAGATAAAGGTTCCTATAGAAGGATTCTCTCAAAAAATAGGTACTTACTCCTACTCTCATTGGATTCTCAACAACATACTGACTAGAGATCATTCTCGGTAAATTCTTCTACTTGCAATCCATTGTTCTCAATATGGATTTCTCTATCCAATTTAATATCCATGGCTATTCACAATGCACATTAGTGCAACCCAATTCCTCTTAGAGTATACCAATATAACTTTCTCTAATATAAGTCTTGACATCAAAAAGCAAAATCCTTCCTCATGTTTCTCTTCACAATAAAAATCTACAATTGGTGGTTCTCCTCCTATTTCAATTCTTGAAATTCCCTTGAACCAAAAGATCCAAAAAAGATATACAAACTCTAATACCAATCTAATTTGATGAGTAAACCATTGTAAACCAAAATCTGTGTAATCTTCAGAGAAGTGTCCAAAGGGCATATATACAACCCTATTATCAATGTTTTGAACAACTAACTCATACATATTACACATTAAATAAAATAGATTAAATTATCTCATTGTCGAGGCATTTAGTCATTACAAAACACCCACATACAACGAAATTACAAAATGATCGTGAGATCATCTCAAATACCCATATACATGAAAATTAACATCCTTACAATCCCTCATACCATCTCAAATGCCTTGCAAGCATGCTGATGCATCAACATACTTGCCATCAAATACTCTCACAGGATATAAATGCATCCAATGTGCCCTATAATGCCTCAAATTTCTTTTTCACTCACAATCAGGTTAGAGAATGATCCTATAGAGCATGTAATCCCTTGGATAATTTTAAATACATGCATGCATACAAATTACAAGCTTCTCATTAGGTTAAAATTATGTAATCGGCATAACATAAAGCAAAGTATTATGACTTTTATTATGTTAGTTACAAGGGGCGTGGACACCGTCATTGGCATAAGGATCATGGTACATTGGAACATATGTTGTGAATTAAAAACCATCACAAACAATTTGCGATGGGAGTGAATGAGAATTTATAATCATAAAACAAATTTCAACACGGGACAATACATATATATCAAACTATTAGTGTTTTGAAGTAGCACCAACACATAGTACATTTTTCAATGTTCTACTAACATGAAAAGTAATAGATCTAAATGCACATATTTTCCTATAATCCCTTAGGCATAACCCCCACTCACAATCTATCGTCCCTCGATCATCTCAAATTATAGAGACAGGGAACTCTTTGAGTTAACCTCATTATCGTTAACAAACAATTGTTCTACTTTAGAACTTATAAATAGTTCACTAATCCTCACAACCAACTTTGTGAATATAAAAAATTCTTAATTATAAAACCTTTTTGAAAAAACCACAAAATAAGTGTCCCTACCATTATTATGACTATATGTAACAACTTGCCAAATAAAAAGGGAAAAAACGAGGAATCATGCATCCTAGCATGATAGATGATCTGAGATGAGGGTGGTATGAACCGAGGTGTAATTAGGTGATATTCAAGCGCCCAGGAACTCAAATTTTGAAGCTTGATGTGAAAGCGTGGAGAATGGGTAAAGTGGAAGGTGGGATTGGAGAGATTCTTGCAAAAGCGGATGAAGATTTTGTTGGAGACTGGCCGGATTTATCCGTTAGCTTTTTTGGAAGGGATTTATCCATTAACCTTTTCTTTATCGGATCAGGGCCAGTAACCAATCTTTGGAAATGGGGCTTCCACACAGAGCTGAACGCGGCGCATTATATTAAAAAGGTCAGGAACCATAGTGAGCAACACCATTCTGATATTCTCGACCTTGTTAAGCAAGTCCTTCCAAGCATAAGCCAACCCACCCCTACGGTAGTAATTCTTGTCCGACGTCGCATGTTCGAGATGGAGGTGGTCGACGTAATGAGCGACGAGGTCGTGGAAGAGGTTGATGAAGAGCGCGGGGTGCCATTCGGCAATCCAGAGGTAGCGTTTCTCGAGAGTTGTTCTCCAGGCGGGCGTCGGGACTTGCAGCACGTCCTGCCTTGTTGTGCGGTCGAGGGCGTTGTAGTGGGATTTGAAATGGAGATGTAGCGCTTCAAATTGAGCCTCTAGGCGGATCACGTCCTTGGATTGCAGGGCTTGTTTGAGGTTGGATTGGAGCTTCTTTAGCTTCTGAATCCACTAGAGGTAATAGTCCTTGAAAACTGCCTCCATCTGTTAGACAAAGAAGAAAAGAAATTTGAGATTCCCGTTAAAATGCTCATTTGTATCTTGTAAACGTTTGGATTCTAGAAATATTAGAGTCTGGTTGTTATAGCTTATTGTATAAAGAAGACCAGTTCCATATATACCTGGCATTATGGCTGAAGAATAAGACTATTGATCCATGGTCGGTCATGTGGATAAAGATTAGGTGGAGAGTGATGAGCAGACAAATTTAAGGTGGAGTCGGCGGATCTGAATGGCCACAGCCCTAGATCCAAAACAATGACGCTTGAGTCCATGGTAGGTATGTCTACGTATCCATTTTTAATATATGGTTATTAGATTTGTGCTTTTCTTGTTTTTATTGTTCATTAGCAGGGTTTTCTGGTCTGTCTTTTATTATTAAGAGAGTGCAGTCCATTATTCCTTTCTCAATGAGTCTTGATCAGTTTATTATTAAGAGAGTGCAGTCCAATATTCCTTTCTGAATGAGTCTTGATCAGTTTTAGTCTACATACAAGTCTTTTTTATTGGAGTCAATGGCCAGCTCCCATGACCACTTTATGATGATCTAACCTATGAACTCCTTCATTAGCTCAAGTTTGATGGTTTAATTTATGGCAAACCCGCGCAGGTTGGTCATGGGAATACTCGGTATGAGGAGTTGAAAACGCATACTCCATTGACCAATTTATTGGAGTAGGTAGTATGAGAGAAGAACTCCATTTTGATAAATTGTGAAGGATGATAGAGAAATGCAAGAAAAGATAGTATATTCAAATGTATGAAGAAATCTGAGAAGAGTTGAAGAAATTTTATTTACTGATGTAAGATGGTTGAGCTATATATGCTTAAGCAAGACAAAAATAGAAACTACAACTATCCAGTACAGCTGGAATTGTACAACGAGACTGTTGAGGTTACATTATAATTAACACTCCCTCTTAAACTCAGTAGTTACAAACATTAGCACTGATTATGGCTAAGTGTTGTCTCTGGAAGTCAAAAGCTAACTTTCCTAGTGAAAGCGGTGAAAATATCGACTAAGCTGATCTAGAACAAAATTGTAATTACAATGTCACCATTATTATTTAACTTCGTATGAAATGGAAACCCAGTGTCAATGTGTTTTCTCTTCTTATGGAACACATGGTTCTTGGATAGTACAATTGCTGATGTGTTATCCTGGAAGATGGGAGTTGGATCCTTCTCTGTTTTTTGACATGTCTTTCAATAATATTATGAGCCATACAGCTTGTGGGGAAGGCTGAGGTAGCGACTCATTACTCTGCCTCTCTTGAGAAGATGATATGGATACAATTAAGGTACACTTCTTAAGTGCCCATGAAATCAGTTCCATGCCGGTTGAAAAATATATCTGATGTGCTTTTACGTCATCTGGGCTCTATGAAGTCACTGCTCGTGTAACCAGTTGATTACAATCGGTCTGGTGTACCATAAGCCAAAATGTAGTGTTCTTGCTACATATCTCAAAATTCGTTTTGCCATTTTTCGATTAATGAATCCTTGGGTGATTCCATGAATGGAAACTAGGCTAGTACATACATGATGTCGAGGCCCTGGTTGCTATAAAGGAATGCAACAAGCGCCTACTAAAGCTTTTGTATGAAGTAGAATCCAGCATGGGACCTTCATCATTCTTGCTTAATTTTGTACTTTTAAGGTGGCAAGATTGTTCTTTGGATTGCATCCTTCCCATGCAGAATCTTTTGAGGATGTCTACTGCTTATTTTTGTTGACAGACAAAAATACCTGGCTGATTGATAGACCTCAATGCCTAAAAATATTTCATGATGCCAAGGTCATCATCTCAAATTCAGATTGCATGGCATGTTTGGAAATCTGTTAGTTCTAGATTTCCTTTGTAAATCATGTCATCAACATATCAACATACAATTAGTATTTTTACCATGCTGATCTATTTTGAGCAAAGTGTTGGTTCATTTTGACCACGTAGAGCCACTTTTGATGTGATGGGTATCAGTCTATTTGTACCAAGCTCGGGGAGCTTGCTAAGCTCCTTAAGGCTTTCTTCAACCGATATCCTTTGGTTGGGTGCTCTTGGACTTCAAATCCGGGAGGTTGATTGACATAAACTTCTTCTTCCTAAAATCCATTTAGAAATTGAATGTTGACTTGACATCCATTTTGATAAACTTGCCATTTGTGTTGTCTTTGCTATAGCCAATAAAGTCCTTCTGATGTCTAATCTCCCTCTATTGGAGCAAAGTTTCACCATAATCAATACAGTTTGTTGTGAGAATCCTTGGGCAACAGAATCTTGTGCTTTTCAATCTGCCCTTTTCATTTAGTTTGGTTTGTACGCCGCCGGCACAATACTCTTTTTTGTGTCTTGGCAAATCAACAAGATCCCATGTCTTGTTCTTCTTCTCAATGGAGTCAATTTCTTGGTTGTTGTAGGCCAATGTGGCTCCTTGGCTGCTACAAGGATGTGGAATTGACATGACATTAAAGCAAAAATTATGCTGTTGAAAGTCATCCCACTGCTGATGGATTTCTCTCAAACGAGTTCTCTGATTACGTGGTTGGAGAATGATTCTCTACTAGAAGATGAGCTATCTAGTGAATTATCACAGAGTCTCTTGGACTTGCATTTCTTAGAGAGTGGGTTGAGAATGCGTTGGGTACTACGTGTTTTTTTCAGAACTTGGCAGCAAAGGATTCCGACTGTCCACTTGCTGGTTTTCCTGAATCATCCGAGTGGTTTTCCAAAAATTGTACATCTCTGTGAGAATTAATTTCTTGGTGATAGGATTGTATAGGCTTTAATAGCTTTAGAGGTTTTCAGCCAATACGTTGAAAATACATTTCATACATCATCAAGCTTCTTTATGGTGGAAGGTACATGTGTGCATATGCTATGCATCCAAAATGTCCTTAGATGAGCTACATTGAGCTTTGTCCCACTCGAAGCTTCTTGAGGAACTTTCATCCTAGACCCGGTGGTTGATGATCTGTTCAAAGATAGGCTGAGCATGCTACTGCTTCAGCCCAAAAAGTATATGACAAATGTTTTTTTTTAAGAAGTGTTCTTGCCATATTCATGATAGATGCAGTTCTTTCTTTCCAATACACTCCATTCTGCTGTGGAGTATACCTTGTTGTTGCTCGCATGATGATGCCTTGAGATTTGCAGGGGGTACAAATTCTGCGGGTTAATATTCTCCTCCTCCCATGTACAGTACTTTAGAGATTACCACTCTTTGTTTTTCGATTGACTTTTGAATTCTTTTGATTTTTGTAAATGTTTCAGACTTGTGTTTTAGAAAATATATCCAAATTTTCTGCTTTGAAATCATCCAATGGCGTTAGAAAGTAAAACTACCACCTATTGACTCATTTGCATTGTTACTGGTCCACATAGGTGTGAACAAGTTCAAGATCTTTATTTGGCTTGATTGGAAGGCGTAGGCGGTTCTCTTGTGTTTTTCCAAGTATGCAGGACTCACATGTGGGGATTTGTTCTTTAAAGATAAGTAAACCTTTGACCATGGAGTTTTTAGATGGAGACTTAGACTGCGGGAAATGGTAGATGTCAAATCTAGTATGCGAACCATTGTTCATTCATGATTTGATGCGTCTGTGGATAGAGTTGACTCAGATTTGATTCGAGGGTGAGGGAAACATCCTATTTGGAGTCATATAGATTTCGGAATCAATTTTCTGGTGGGTTTTCTATCATAGGTTTTACAGGATACTCCCTCAAAAGTACCTTATAGCCTTTTCAATGAGCTTTCCTACACATAACAAGTTATGTTTTAAGTCCGGAACATGATAGACATTAGATATGTCTTTCTTTTCATTATGTTTAGTAAGAATAGGAACAAATCCTCTTCCTTGAACTTTGACTAAATGATCATTACCAAGAGTAATATCCCGAGGGAATTGAAGAATCAGTAGCAGAAATGAAGTCTTTGTTACCTGTCGTGTGATTGCTTCATCCACTGTCTAGTAACCAGAGATCTTTAGGTTATTCTTCAGACTTATGACATGAGAGAAACATACCTTGTGAGTTTTCTCCCTTGTGATTTGTCATGTGTACTCTGCTTTGAGCTGATCACTTTGCTTCTTTCTTCATTCAGATTCGTAATGCCCATGCTTTTTGCAATAAAAGGCTTGTTGGATGTTGGATTTGTCATTCGACCTTCTCCCTCTGCCTCTTTGAAGTTTTGGAAATTCTGATAGTGATTTTGTTGTTGATTCTGTGACCTTGGAAGTTCTGAATGGGATATTGTTGTCTATTTCCTCCTTTGAGTATGAGGGTTACCCTGGTTGTTCCCTCTTCCTCTACTTCTTCCTCCTTTCCCTCTTAAGATAGGGGTGAGATTGGAAGGCATTTGAGATTTACTCATTTGTGAGATGTAGTCTTGTCTCATGTGTCACGAAGGGAATTGATTAGTTCATCTGTTGAGGAAACGACAAATCCATGGATTCAAGGATGGGTACATAACAACCATTTCAAATTTCTTAAGTAAAATTCTAAGAACTTTTTCAACAATTAGTTGATCAGTGATGGCTTCACCAATGGAGTGGATCTGATTCGATCCCCATGACTCTGGTCATGAAGGCTGATCTGGGTTGGACTGTCATTAGAGTCTCGGTGTGTCCTGGGCTGCGGAGTTTCCTTTATTTTACCCACATCATTTCCTTGAGTAGGACGTTTGAGGATGTCAGGCCTGCTTGGAGAGTACCCGGCTGTGATTTTTGAAAAATGAATCATCCATGAGTGCAGATCGAGAATTTCTCTTTGTTTTTCTTTTGTCTCGAGTTGCACAGGCAATTCTGCGCATTTGTCATGAGTGAAGAGTTTGGATCTAGTTATACACCAGCCAAGATCCCTTTGGTTCTAACACTCTTATGCTTGCAAAACTGACCTCATTCGAAGGGACGGAACTCATGGTCTTTCAGTATCGGACCCTGAGTTGGTCTTAGGTTGCTAGATGATGCCATTTTAAAAAAAAAATTGCGGTAAATATAGAAGGGAGAAAATTAAGTATTTACCTCGATCGGTGAAATGTCAATTTTACTGATGAGAACTATCCCGGGCTTAGTTGGCCCTTGGTCTCTTAAAAGTAAACCACCAGCTTTCTGTTATTAGTAGCTCTGGATTTTCCGTTCTTTTGTCTTCAAAATGCGAAACGAAGATTGCTGCTGGACTTTTCAGCGGTCAGTCCCATTTGAGGGTCGGACGATCCCTGATCTTATCGGAATAATGTCAGCGAATCGGGATTTATTGATTTGGATGTCAAGTTCTTTGTCCTTTGATTTCTAGGCACTCTAGATATCTCTGGAGTAAAACTATCCTGTCAGGAGTTTTCTGATAGCTCCGATCTGCGACAAGCGTCCCTCATGGATGAATGATGTGATCCCATCTCATGATTGTAATAGGTTATGTTTTTGGACTATAACCGGCTCGAGGTTAGCGAATGCATACGATCTTGTAGGTCCAACTCGTTTGGTGAGATGATGTCAGCTGGGCCCCGCAAATGGGGGGTTCCTCCGGTCGGGATTTTTTCCCGAATCGCTTTGATCACCTCCACACGTCCTAACAAATGGACGGTCCAAATCTGCATCGAGGATTTCACTGTAAAGAAACCCAATCACTTGTTCTCAAGATTCCCGATTTGCCGAATCGATTCGCGGAGTAAACTTTCCTCTTCGGGACTTTCGAATTAGCGGATCCACGCGTCCGAGAGAGATGGATAGTCCTGATGCCTCCTCGGGATATAGCGACTTAGGATGCTTCGTTGACACAATAATGTGCATCAAGTGGAAAGCGGCTGAATGCCGATGAGTGGCCTCGTGTAAAAGCCATGTGTCCAGGCCAAAATGGGCCGGGCAGGGATCTTATCACTATAAAGCGTATAAAGTGATTTATGAGATTCGCGATCAAGTTGCAATATTTATGAAAACCCGAGCGCCGAAATCTGCGTGGCTACGATGTTCACCGCGATGTCCACGACAAAGCGGACCCGAGGTAAGATGCGTATGCAGCTATGCTCGGCGTATCCGGTATTTAGCGAGTTAGAGATCACATTGCAATGGACTTAGAAAACCACGAACTCCGAAATACTGATATGGCCGTCGTTGAGCTGCTTGCCGCATCCTCACGAAATGGACGGTATGATCGTTTGAGTTCGCGTGCGATATCGAGTTTTTGGAAGGCGGATTCTTTGTCGGTAGCTCCATTCGATTTTCTGAAGGAATAGGATCTGCATACGTGTCTCTTGATAGGCAGTCAGAATGTGTAGGATTTCTAAAGCCAAAAGTTCTCCTTTGAGCTCTAGAGGGTTAAACCTCGGGCACTTTCTCCCTGATCTAGCAGTCGTGGGCCTATAGCAAGAGCGATTGGTGAATGCTTCCGGCTTTTCCGCGCTCTCAAGTCCATACGAGACTAGTTTCGGCCTTGGAACCGTTCGCGAGATTGAATTTCATAGCTTCAGTGGTATTCTTTGCGCTTTGGTCGTTCCATCGAATTGCTTGGAATTTTCTCCTGCGGAAGAAGAAATTTGTGAATCTTTCAAAGATTTAAAATAATTTCCGCAGTTTCTTCATGATCGCAACTGCAATCTTTGTGATTTGAATATTTTCAAAATCTTTAAAGCGATTCAGCTATACCGGCCCAGATCTTTAAGCGAATTGAAGCGAATCTTCAAGTTCTTTAAACTTCTATTCGTTCTGCTGACTCTTACCGTCAATCTTTGGCGGTTCTTTGAGAAAATTGTGCAGGTTTCTTCTTTTGCGTTCTCTTCTTCCTCGTTCTTTTGAGCATTGTACGTTCTGCAACCTCTGCAACCTTCATACGGTTATCTTTAAAGAGTATTGCAGATAACTTTCCAAACCTTGTGAAAATTATGTGACTCGTGCTCTCAAGATCAAATGAAGCTAAATGTCTTGTAATGGTCGTGGCTCTCAGGACTATGTGAAGAGTCGCTAAGCACCATTAGCTCGATGCCAACGATAAATTGTGAGACTGATACAAAGAGAAAAGAATAGTATATTCAAATGTATGAAGAAATCTGAGGAAGAGTTGAAGGAAATTTATTACAATGTAGATGGTTGAGCTATATATGCTTAAGCAAGACAAAATTAGAAAGTAAAACTGTCAGTACAGCTCGAAGTGTACGGTCATACTGTTGAAGATACAATATATTTAACGCATTTTCCTCTATTAAGATTATTTAGGCGTAGGCAAAGATTTTAACGAATTGAAGCGAAATCTTCAAGTTCTTTAAACTTCTTTCGTTCTGCAGCTCTTCTGCGTCAATCTTTGACGGTTCTTTGAGAAAATTGTGCAGGTTTCTTCTTCTGCGTTCTCTGCTTCCTCTGCTAGCTTCTCACGGCGATCTTTAAGGAGTATTGCAAATAGCTTTCCAAACCTTGTGAAAATTCTGTGACGCTTGCTCTCAAGATCCGTGAAGCTCTGTACTGTGTGGATCGTGTGGCTCTCCGGACTATGTGAAGAGTCTTACGCCTGTAGCTCTGATACCATGATAAATTGTGAAGGACAGAGAAATACAAAGAGAAAAGAATAGTATATTCAAATGTATGAAGAAATACAGAAGAGTTGAAGAAGCTGTTACAATGTAAGATGGTTGAGCTATATATGCTTAAGCAAGACAAAAATAGAAAGTACAACTGTCTAGTACAACTGGGAGTGTACGGTCATACTGTTGAGGGTACAATATATTTAACACATTTTCCTCTATTAGGGTATTTAGACGTAGACGAATGAACTTAAGGCGAGCAATAGAGAGGCAATAGGGTATTTATTAGGGTATTTAGACGTAGACTAAGGCGAGCAATAGAGAGGCAATTTAGACGAATTAGTGATTGGAAGGTTTAACTCCCAACTATTTTTGTAATTACATTCATTGGGACATCGATTAGAGCAAGTTTCCTTGTCACTATCCATCCTTGTCATCGATTAGAGCAAGGTTCAGCTGGAATAATACAAAGTCTTGTTTTGTTCAGAAGGTCGTTGGTATTTCTGTTATGTACTCCTTTATCATTTTTATAAACGGATTCATCATTTCTGTTAATGTTAAAATCATAAGTTGTATTTTTATTTGTGATTCCCATTAAAAATAATATTGAAAAATCATAAGTTGTATTTCTATTTGTGATTCCCATTAAAAATAATATTGAAAATAGCCATAAATATGAAATTGAAAATTGAAAATATCTATGCATACAAGTGTGGATTTTGGCTTTTCAACTTGAATTGAATTCTGGTAATTTAAACCTGAATTGAATTCTGGCTTTTCAACTTGGGTAATCTTATATATTCCTTGATGAAATATTTCGCGATGATCAGTAGATTTTTTTGTAGAAACATTCCAGCTAGTCACACTTACGTGAGACTTTGTTTGAAGTGGTTATACTTGTCTTTCCTTGATTGTCCAAGTTCAATTTTAATCTACCCCGGTTTGTGTATATTTTCTCATTTATTACAAAAGTTAAGAATATGGGAAATGTAATCATTGATTGAATTTAAATTCCGTATTTTTGTTTGTTTTATGGAAAAGTGGGTCTCGGGATGTCGGTTACCCATCAAATTCTTTCATCGAAGATAATTTTGTGGTTTGTCTCTATTTTATCTCTTTTAATTTATTCCTTTAGTTCGGTCATTGTCTTGTTCCTGTATCATCCCTTCCTTAGATTCTTTTTACTTGAGATAAATCCTCTATTGTTGCGGATCTTTAAGATAAGTGAGATAAATCCTTTATTCTTTCATGTTTTTATTATGTAAAATACTTTTTTACATAGCCAATGTTTCATCATTTTCACATTCTTACTTCGTTGTTTTTTTATTTTTTTTATTTTTTGTTTATCTTTTTTCAAGTTCAATTAAAATTTATAGAGGAAGAGACAAGAGGATGGATAGAAGGAGAGAGGAACATAAAATAACAGAGAGAGGGGGAAGTGATGAGG
>SNQJ01S0205307.1:5341-16485 GCA_010110895.2 Picea sitchensis | reverse complement strand
ATTACAAATTTTCGAGATTAGAAATATGTGTTATACTATTAATATTATACTAATATATACACACACATCGAATTTTATAGTTTGTTTTCACACATAAGTAATATATTTTATATATTTCAATTGTTTTATAATTACTTTAACTTTTTTTCTTTGGACAACATACCACTATTAAGTTAAATAATTTTAAGAGGCAGGTATAAGCAGTTTTGCTGCTAATTTCACTTGTTTCAACAAGTGCAGCATGGCACAAATATTAAAACCCTTGTGTCTCGTCTCCTTTATGACCCTAATATATTACAGTACTTAGTAGGCGCGTGTTGTTGAATGGGAGATTAAATGGCTCCAAGCTAGCCATGCACTCATTAATGTGGCATCCCCCTCTCCATATCCAAGCAGTGCCTTTTATCAGATTGACAGGGTTCAACCTCTAGAAGATGCATGCTCTACTATGTTGTTTGCAATCAAATATGATGCTTTTTTATCAAGAGAAACAAGAAAACATAAGCAAGCAATGCTTCACGCTTATTCCACTGCCCCCGTTCTAGTGGCTACTTAAATTCAGTAATCAATGAGATCAAATGCATTTGAGGTTGAGATTGAATTCAAGGGTGCTTCCATGGGTGGTGGCTCTAAAAGTGATGATGAGAATGTTGTTTCACTATCGACAACTAAAATTAGTGCCTTCATATTTTCCCTTTCTTTTTCTATCGGGAATATGGTGAAGATGGGTGGGGCTCCATGAAATTTGACACGAGAAAGCGGGGTGGAAAACTATTAAGCTTAAGAAGAGGGAATTATCCACTATGGTATCAAAGCACCAACTTCTAAGGTCTCAGTCAATGCCCCCCACTAGGATAACGTGAATCAATTCCCCCCAAGGAGAAGGTGAAGGAAATGAATAAACAAATTGACTCCAGTGATGATCTGAGTATATATATTTGGTCGATATCCTCTTTAGGAAACACATGACACACACAAATGAACAAGTAAAGGTTGACTACAGAAGAAAATGGAGGTTTGTGTGGCATTCATGCCTTCGTTCGGCTAGGAGGTGTAGAGTTCACCCTATGTTCAAGAGAAAACAAACAAAAAGGGTGTGCGTGGATTGCTTAGTTTATTGACCAGGGCACCAGTGTAGGAAAGATCAATCTATCAAAGACTTCGAGAATAATGTCAATCTTGGGTATTCACCAAAAGGGGGCATTGTGTATTCATAATCTTCTATGTTGTGCTTTGCAATTTTTTGTCTATAACTAACGCCTGCACACCACAATAACATAAAAGTTAGCCACCTTCAAAGAAAAGGTATATTCACATTCTTTATCTATTTCTAGATAGTGTATTGTGTATATCTACCTTTTCAAAAGGTTGTATGTCGAGAAACGCTATATCTTCGTAATTTATCACTCCAGTATGAAGAGTGTTGCAAAGATGATAATATATCATTTCTTTAGTTGGAAAAGAACTTGTTTCTATATATCCACATTCAAGCTCAAAAATCTATGTGATGCTAAATAAGTTTTTACAATTCAATCTGGAAGGCTTACAAGATTTACCTATTGAGCGTGAAACACCAGTGAATATTTTTTTCGACTTCTTCCTTGTACCAAAAGAACCAAAAAAAATGGCACCATATGTATTTGAAAGCATGGTTTCGAATCCCAAACAATCCATTTGAAGTAGTTGCCATGGTCATCCTATTGTCATTCCTATTAACATGATGAACGAAACCCCCAATAGCATTTTCACTTTCCTTGATGGAAAATTTGTTCGTTGTTGCTTCCCAGATGTTGTATGTTGTAGAGTTGGTTGAAGTAAAAAAGTAACAGGTAAATGCTATGGATGTTGGATGCACAAAGTAAGAGCGATGTTTCTTCCCCTTTATTGTGTTCCCCTTTCTTTTGCAATGTTGGGTCGGTAGCTATGGACATTGTTGGAAGCACATAGTAATAGGGATGCTTCTTCCCCTTTCTTTTGCAACGTTGGGTTGTAAAATATGTTTCAGGATGAACTAATGTATGCAATTTAATGTTAACTAATGTATGAAAAATTACACGGATAAAGGTGGAACTCAACCTTGAAATGTATGGTTGCAGAGAATATGACTTTGACATTTGGTTGCAAAGAATACGAGGTAAGAAGAGCATGGTGAAAGGATAAGGTTGTTTTCATCTTGGGCATGCAACACATGGGAAACATGCCAATAGCCAGATGCATGCAACGTGTGACAAGGTGGCAACTCAAGGGCATTCCAATAAACATTGGAGAAACCTCTAAGATTGAAAAACAATTTAAATTTTAATGTCAATAAGTAATGTTAGACTTAGTTCTAGCATTAATTACTTTGACAACATTACTCATCAAATATGCACTTGAAAGCACTTTTAAGCTAAGATATGGTTAGGGTGTGCCTCGGGAAGAGGCCAAATAAGGCCTCAAACTTAAAACTTAGGCCTAAAAACTAGATGCGAGTTGGAAATTTAAATGAAACTCTTAAAACTTTGGTTAAAGGGCTCATGAAGAGGCCAAATAAGGCCTCAAACTTAAAACTTAGGCCTAAAAACTAGATGTGAATTGGAAATTTAGATGAAACTCTTAAAACTTTGATTAAAATGCTTGATTTTGTGTCCTACTAATGCAACAATGAAAAACCGATTACTATTAGTCCTTGTAGCACGAATGTCAGGGACTAATAAGACGATGATGTTTTTAGCTTTGTAACATGGAATATTCCATTGATGATAACCAATTTGTAGGAGGAAATACATTGTTTACAATCCTACCAAACCGGTAAGTATTAAATGCGTGCACCACACTACACTTAAATTGTAGTTTCAAAATATTTTAAATGTTAATAAAAAGTGTAGATGTTGAGTCAAATAAAAACAATGTCAAATGAAAGATGACATTTGGTTTTGGTTTAGTCGGGTTTTGTTTTAAATAGTAAAAAGAGTCAAACACGACCCTTTAAATTCTGAAATGAAACCATTCAACTGCCTAACTACAAATAAGAGTGGCATTGCAGGTTTAATGCCTTTGCATATAAATAATTGTCTATATACAATTAATTGAAAAAGTCACGATTGATGATTCAAATACCATTTAGTGCACTCCAATGGTTTAAAGATTAAGTCAAGATATGATATATCTTTTATGTTTTTTTAAATTATAATTTTTTAAATTTATTATCATGTTAATTGATAGAAATAATGAGATTAGAAGTTAAATTGAAATGAAGGGTAGTATTTGGTTTCATGTACGAGACTAAGACTAAATGTTGTTACAAAGTATATGACCTTACTGAAAATAGTCTTAGCAATGATTACGAGGGACACTGACTTTCTTGTGGATAATATCTAGCCTAAAATCACCTTTTGGTCCTGGAGTAAGACTTAAAACTGCTTTTGATTGGATTAAGAGCTCGTCTCCTCAAACGTAAGCAAACAAGTTAACGACCCAAGACCCAAAAGTATTTGGAAAGAGTGAAAGATACCCCCTTACAAACGACCAACGTGTTATTTTAGGTGCCGTGGATTTCCTTGAATAATTATGATAAGTTAGCTTGCATTAATGGAGAACAACCAATGATAATTGTCCTCACTTCTAAATGACATCTAAAATATGATAGGTTTTTCCACTTCTGAAGAAATAATGAAACTAAAGATACCATTCATTTTCATATGAAGTCAAAATGTCAAAGTCCAAATACATCCCTTAATCACATAATGTAAAAAAGGGCAAAGTATAACATGCTATTGTTTTCATTTATAAACAATAACTTTCTATAATGGAGTGACTTGATAAGTGGATAAATTTGATATTTTTGGACAACTTAATTTTATCACTGAGTCGTTTTAAACAAACAAGGGTATTCTTTTGTCCATACAAACACATGATTTACCTTCAACCTAAAGTATGGCAAGGGTTGTATTTTCTTATATTAAACAAAAAAAAATTGTAAATTGTTTTTATGCTTTGTGATTGGATGTTCACTACCGACGTCTTCCTTCAGCTCTGGTTTGAGGGTTTGGTAGTGGGCATTGGTCGTCCTTCATTCATTGATCTGCAACACCATTCATTGTTATTTGTTAAGTGTGTTGTGGGAGAATTATGTTTTAGGAAATCCATGCAAAATGGTATGTGGTTGGGGCTCGTTCTCATTACTTGGCATTATCTCTTCAACAAGAAAGTTAAGAAGGATACAAAAATCACTTCATTGTAATTTATTAACAATATTCTTGTTTATTTTCTAGTGGGCACCATTATCTGGCCTATGAAAACCCTATTGGTCAAAATCATGGCATCTTCCTTCCATGTGAATACTTATTTTGACTAGATATAAGAGTCTATGTTTAATCTTGATATGTTCTAGAGACTTTATTAGGGTCTTCGTTGATCAAAATTGAGTGTTGTCAAATGGAAGAGGAGAAGCTTGCAAATGAGGTAGCATAGATGAAGAAGGCCAAGGCCAATGTTGCCATTAATCTCACAACCAAGAGTGGTCTCTTGTGCACCAAGGGGAATGGCACTGGAATTCGAATGATGACTCCCATAAGCAAAAATAGTGGGGTGATTGGGAAGAGTGTTAGTATTGGAAAAACCAATGTTCTATGGGGTTTAAATATGGTAGGAAAGATGTGGAAAACAATAAAGAGGAATATATAATCACCATAGATCATCAACATGAGCTCAATCAAAAGAATATATCCACATGGAATTTGAAGAGAGTAATGAACATTGTAAGGCATGGAGTGTTGTCTACACTTGATGAATCCTTCAATGATGTTTCCAATGAACATGAGTCTATGATGTAGATAAGAATTAGTGATTGGGAGACTAAGGATATTTCCAAAAAAACTTCAAAAATGTAGCTAATCCTAGTTCCAAGTAACAATGAGTATTCATACACCCTCCATTCCATAATCTTTTCCTGTTTTTTCTACTTTAAAATTTCAATTTAGGAGGATTGATTTATGTTGTATTTGTACTGTATAGGTACATTAGCCTGAAGGATTTTATGAGATTCCTTTCGGAGAGGGAAGGGGAGATAGTAAAGGCAATGGGTCTTTTTGAAGGAGGTCAAGATTTGAATAGAATCACTAAGGCTACCCTAAAGAACTCAGAGGCAAGTAAAACTCAGTATACTTTTAATTTCCATGCACACAACTTATGAGTCTAACAATGGGTTTATGTATATATTTATCAAAGCAAAGGTGAGAGGTAATTTATTTATGCATTTTTTTTTAACCATGGGAAATAACCCAAGAGTATATCCAACAACTCGCAAGCCAAATATACCAGAAACTTGTGACTTAGCAAGGGTTCAAGTGTCCCGAAGCCCACCAGGGTGGACCTCTATCCCAGGGGTCATATACCCTTCTAGCCTTATCACAACGGGCCAACATGTACATACTCTACCCCTCTCTAGATTTGAACCTATGAACTTCGAGAAGAAAACGCATGTTCTTAACCATGAGGCCCACTCAAGCTATAAAATTTATTTATGCATGTTAACCATGGGTTTGAGTATGTACAAGAGACAATTTTATTTTTATTTTGCAACTAAACGTATTTAGGGAAATAAGAGCCCTTTCCATCACAATGAACCATATAAATATTGCAGTGAATAAATTATGTTAGATGGTGAATGCCATGATAGTGATAGTCATTTTACCCTATCCACTCCTTTTAAATAAACATATATTTATTTTTGGTTTTTATTTTTTCTTTCAAATTTCCAAAGACTTTTATTTGTTATTGAGCATGGGGATTTCTCATGGACACCCTTTTCCATGAGTTTGGATATCCTTATCTTTTTTCATTCAAATTTATTTCTATTTGAAAACCTTTATTCTTCCGAGAAATGGGTTTTTGTTTTTTGGTTTAGGGGAGGTGAGTGGCTCAATTCCAAAGAATGACAAATAGGGAAGTCCTCTAAAATCCAAATGTCCATAAGAGGCTTGGGATAATATTTGTACCCAAATCCAAGGGATGTTTGGGCCTCGATTGATTGAAATAGTTTAATGTCTTTGTAGCGAGATAATTTCGTTTGGTTTTACAAACAACATACCATTTGGGCATAGGTTTGAAAGGATAGGATGCAACTAGCATACCATGGAGAGTCATTTCCAAAATAATGACTTCAAGAAATGTCTTTCTTATTTGGAACATTAAAAAAGTGCCAATGAATTTTATTGACAACTATTTTAGGAGGTCATAGGTGGTAACTAAGCATTTTTTTGGACCAAAATCTCAAATCAAATTGAATCTTTACAAGACATCATTTATAATGTAGCAATATGGAATTAGTACATGTCACAATTAATCAATTTTGGCCAGAAGAAGACCAAGAAGGTACGCCCTCAAAATGCTTGGCTTGGCAATAACTGAAATCTCTAGGTATGTGATATATATAGGTTTCTCTAAAATTCAAAACTCATGTCTAGTTAGAGTTGCAAAAAAGGAAATTACTTGGAAGGATGGACCATATCTCCTTATATGGGGTAAGATAGACCCATATCATTATTAAACAATGAGTCAAGTGTATAACCATTTAATGGTCCATTTGTACTTGAGCACAAATGACCTCATTTGGGAGAAGGTTTGGAATCAATATTATTGGATAAATATCTCTATTTCCTTTGGTGATTGGCTTGGGAAATGAACCTCACATGGGACAATCTATGTAAGTGAGGTTTTATGAGCTCCTCTCAATGTTGCACGTGCCTTACTAATTTAGAAAATATTGATACTTCTTATCACATCATTTTCATATGTTTGTGACAACTAAGGGACTTTTTTTCAATATATTATAAATCAACATTGATCACTCCTAATAAGATAAAATTCATGGAGGATATACCAATTACATGTGAAAATCCAAAGTGAACCCTCAATTTGACCATTAGAAATGTAGTGAAGCTTCACTTTATTAAGCATGCAATTGAGCAAGTATTCCTATGATAGTTGTTTCATCTGTATAACATGATTCATGTAAGTCCACGACTCATTGAATGGTGAGGTTGCTTCAAGAGATCATTGAATTGCATAGTACAAGGCCATCCTTGAGTTGAATTCAAGCACATGGGTGAGGCATGGGATGATATTTGACCCCAAGATCCATTTCCCTTCATTTCACCTCCATGAAAATCTATAAATGAAGGACTCCTCACACTATGTTCACAAGTTCATTTGATGCACAGTTATTCTACAAGAGTTTTTCGAAAGATGGTGAAGTACACATGCTTCTACCTTTTTTATTAAGCTTCAAGAGTGGTTGTGCTACCCAAATTGCCCCTCAATTGTCCATTACATAAGGGGAAATGTTGTCCAATTCACTACAAGATTGCGAGAAAGTGTTCTAAAGACAATAAAACCCTCTAAAGAGAGAGATTGGCGGCCATCTCCATCACCCCCTAAATGTGAAATCTTCCTTTTTTGTATCTAGGTTTCTCAATTGATGTTAGCATGAAACATTCTAATCCAGGTGGATATTGGTGGCCACCCACCTATTCCAAATTCCAACTGGCCCATCTTGATAATTTTCAGTTCATTACATTTCTCTGTAATGGGGACATTTATTTGTAATTGTGGGTTCTTCACTTCTGGGGCTATCCTAAATCCCTACACAACATCCAGGTGGATATTGGTGGCAACCCACCTATTCCAACTGGCTTATTTTGGAATTTTTCATGTCACTGCATCTTTTTGTACTTCAAGGATCGTTTTGGGGCCCTAAACAATGTTTTATTGGATTGTCATAGTCAAATTGTAGACGAAGTAAAATTTTGACATCATAATACGTATTTCTCGAAAATACCTTTCCAACAAGCTATCACATGCCTAAAACAAAGATCGTATGCAAAAG
Source organism: Picea sitchensis (assembly GCA_010110895.2). Taxonomy (NCBI): domain Eukaryota; kingdom Viridiplantae; phylum Streptophyta; class Pinopsida; order Pinales; family Pinaceae; genus Picea; species Picea sitchensis. Next base: position 8,618 of record SNQJ01S0205307.1, on the reverse strand, counting down.
TTACGACCTCGGGAAGTTGATGTACTAACTTACCCCAACAGGGCCCACATGAATTTTGGTGCTTCATCTCCTAGGGTTAGGTTTTTGGATTTCTAGGGTTTTTCATTCATGTTTATCATAAAAATTCCTTCAGAGCCTCATTGTACTCATCTTCTGGCGAATGAGCGTAGCCATCACATCTCTTCTCAGAGATAAAGCTACCACCATTCTAGCGAGTTGGGCACTCTGTATTTTTACAGTCTCTGTACATTTCTTTCATTAATAAAAATCATGTATTGTTGTATTTCTTTGTTTCTAGAAATTTTATGTGTATTTCATTGTAATATCTATGCTTTCATTTCATTCCAAAAATAATCTGGATCAGTGGTATTAGAGCAGGCTGCTCTTGATCATTTTTCAGTGCATGTCCCCGACGAGGTTCGAGTATAGCAAGTTGGATCTTGAGCTTGTCTCTCTTGAGGAAAATCGCTCTCGCATGCCCAAGAAACCCTCTATGGCGGCAGAAAAGAAAAATGGTGGAGCAGAAGATTCTATTAACATGTTGATTGAGCAAGCTCTCGCGCGACAGAGGGACGAAATGATGGAAAAAATTTCCCACATCCTTCAATGCTTACCGATAGAAACAGATGCATTTTCATCAAGCGGCCACTTTGGAGGAACCTCTCCCTTCAAGGTACAAGTTAATTTTGATATTCTCGTATTTGAAGGTCATATAGATGCGGATACCTTAGAAAAATGGTTAAATATGCTAGAAGGTTATTTCTTTGTTCACAATTTTTACGATAGGGAAAAGATCACCTTCGCACTCCTCAAGGTTCTCCCCCATTTCAAACATTGGTGGGAAACTTACTGGGAGAAAAGTTCCATAGAGGAATCTGGAATATATGGGGCCGAGCCCACTTGGGATTTTTTTGTGGATGCGATCAAGGAACAATACTATCATGTTGATAACTATGAAGACCAGTACATGAGATGGACCACACTACAGCAAGAGAAGAACCAAACAGTGTCGGAGTTCACAAATACTTTCCATACCTTGCACACCAAGATGGGTATCAAATACTCAAAGCAACATCTGGTTCTAAAATACCATGGGGCTCTGCATAGGTACATCCAAACCGAAATCGATTTCCTAAACATCTCATCATTGGGAGTTGCCTATCGATATGTTGTCAAAATCGAGCAGAAATTTAGGCACCAGAACAAATGGGAGTCTGTCTCTACAAATCTGCAACAACCAAATCATGGTAAAGACGTCCCTAACCAACAGCCTCCAGAAAACCTGTCCAAGTCACAAGAAAAGAAGAGTAAAGGAAAGGCGAAGAATGACACTGGGAAGTGGTGCGACTTCCACAAAATCCCTTGGCACAACACCGATGAATGTCGCTCAAAACAGTCATTGGTGGCCGAGGTCAAAGACAAGGAGTTGAACCTTGATTCAGAATCTGATCCAGAAAATATTGAAAATAAATAGATCATTAATGTAGACCCCATTACTACTATCGCTACCGCAACAATTCAACCAGAAGAACCAGTAGATCCTGAAGAGGGGGAGCGCCTATTCCATTCACAGATGTGGGTGAAGGGGACCCTGTTGCATTTCATTATTGATAGCGACAGCCAGAAGAACCTAATCTCATCTGAGGTCATCAAACAGTTGGGGTTGTTGACAGCACCACACCCGTATCCATACAACATCAGGTGGCTTCACCAGGGACGATATCTTTGTGTTAGTCGGCAGTGTCGCTTGTCCTATGGCATCCAACCCTTCAAGGATGAGGTAGTGTGTGAAGTTTCCGCTCTTGATGTCTGTGATGTTGTTTTGGGCCAACCATATATGTGGAAACGTCATGTTGTTTATGAGTCTTGACCCCATAGTGTCATTATTACTCTAGGGGGTTATCTCTACAGGATACCAGAGGTAGTTTTGACTACTATTCCACCAAAACAGTGCCGCAAGGTAATCTTTCATACTTTAAAATTCATCCTCTTCACAGTATGTTCAAAGGATGCACATAAGGCCATTGCAACCACTACAGTCTCAACACCTTCTATCCATCAGAAGTAGATTGCATAAGAGAAAGAAGATATTGTGTCTTCACCTACAATGGTGCCTACGCAATGCCCCGTCAAGCCCAGGGACAAAAGGTTGGTGGATCAAATTCAACCCTGCAAGCAACAGGTTCATGACAGCCTTCCACAGACCAAGCAACGCAACTTATCCAACAAGGCACGCATCTCACCAAGTTTCAGACCAAGCAACGGAACTTCTCCAACAAGGCACGCATCTCACCAAGTTTCAGATTCATAAAACTTTTTCCCCTCTTCCTCGGACACTCAATACAATGGATACCATTGCATCCTAAGGGGGGAGGATTGATCCAGGTGGATATTGGTGGCCACCCACCTGTTCCAAATTCCAACTAGTTCGTCTTGACAGTTTTCAGTTTAGCACGTTTCTCTGTAATGGGGACATTTCTTTGTAATTGTGGGTTTTTCACTTTCGAGGTTGTCTTGAAGCCCTACACAGCATCCAGGTGGATATTGGTGGCTACCCACCTATTCCAATTGGATTATTTTGGAATTTTTCATGTTAGTACATCTTTTTGTACTTCCAGGGCCATTTTGGGGCCCTAAACAATGTTTTCCTTGGTTGCCACAGTCAAATTGTAGGCGAAGTCAAAGTTTGATGGCATAATATGTAGTTCTTGAAAATATCTTACCAACGGGCTATCACACACCTAAAATGGAGATCATATGCAAAAGTTACGACCATGGGAAGTTAATGTACTAACTTACCCCAATGGGGCCCACATGACTTTTGGCACTTCATCTCCTAGGGTTAGGTTTTTGGATGTCTAGGGTTTTGGCATTCATGTTTATCATAAAAATGCCTTCAGAGCCTCATTGTTATATATAAAATAATAATAAATACAAAATAAATAATAAATTATAACTTAAATAATAAACTAAAAGTCATAACCAAAGGTCATGACTCTCCATAAAAGTCATAGGGGCCATTATATAATGGGCTCCCGTCATTGTAATATTCATCCATTGTAAAAACATTTTTTCATTATATATATTTTACTCATTATCTTATTCAGAATCTTATCTCTCTGAGCTTTACGCTCCATTTGTATCAGAGTTGGTCGCTCCCCCATATTACAGTCATTTCCCACACCCCCCCACGTTTTTCCCCTCACCCGTAACCCCCCTGTTTCCCCCACACTCCCCACACCTTCTCCCTCACCGTAGCCCTTCCCATCGTCCCTTA
>SNQJ01S0205306.1:4842-16485 GCA_010110895.2 Picea sitchensis | reverse complement strand
TTCGGCGTTGTGCACAAATACAAAATACAATGACAAAGATGAGCTTTGGCTCTAATAACTTTTTCTTTCAACTCTTTAGTTGTTGTTGGTTCTCTCTACCTCTCTGCTTCTTTTCTATGCATCAATTGCTTCTCTTCAGCATCATCAACTAACTAAGAGACACTGACTTATATAGACACTGACTAAAACTTCCTACAGAAGCTAAGACCGACTCAACATTAAACATTGTCATTAATTCGAATGACTCTTCAACCACATACCAGAGCTCGAGAAGATAGAAATCAGCTCCATTTATAACTTCCTTCGGCTGACTAACAAGTTGACTGACAGATCGGCGGAGACATAAAGATCTCACCAACTTGTAATTACAATTTCAAACAGTTCAAAGGGTAGTCCGTGAAAATATGGTCATGCTTGTGACATCTTCGGCATCGAAAGCGAAGGGAATGTATTCATAGTATAGGGTTTGGATCACATTGACTCGTCAAGACACTAAAAATGCATATTTAAGAATAGGCTATGTATCTCCCATGTTTAGTGGCTTATGCAATTTTGATAATACCCATTGTATTCCCTATCCCAGCCANGTTTCCTATGGGGTGTGGCATGAAATGAAGCCCCTGAATCTACTACCCAAGACTGAGAAATATTATCTACAGAAATAATCAAAGCATATTGTAACACATCACCTGTTACATTTGCTTCTTGATTTTTCTCTTACTGTCCATCTCTTTGTTTCTTTGGAGCTCTGTAGTCTTTCTTCAGATGTCCTTTCTTCCCACAATTCCAACACTCTATCTTTCCCAATCTGTATTTGGATCTGCCCTTCCTAGAATTCCCATGGTTCCCTGAGCCCTTTCCTCTATCCTTTTGTCTTCTCCTATTCTCCATGTTTAACACAATACCTGATGTCTCACCTGTGCTTTTTCATCACATTTCCTCACTAAGGATAACACCAACAACATCATCAAATTTTAAAGTGTTTGAACCAGAGATAGAGTTACTTACAACCATGACCAAGCCATTCCAACTTTCTGGAAATGAGCACAAGATTAGAAGAGCCCTGACCTCATCATCAAAGTCCACTTTTACAGAACTTAGCTGATTAGTAACCGTATTAAATTCATTTAAATGATCTGCAATAGTCCCACCTTCTGACATCTTCATATTAAATAATCTCTTCATTAGAAATATCTTATTGGACGCTGAGGGTTTTTCATACAATTTAACCAATGCATCCATCATCTCCTTCAATGTATTTTCTTTCGAAATTTTGAAAGCCACCGATGTTGTCAGGCTCAACCATATCGTTCCTAGTGTCTTTCTGTCAAGAACCTTGCATTATTCATCCTTCATGATCATCGACTTCTTTGCTATTCCACCCAATAGTAGGAATATATCCTTCTGATATAAATAATCTTCCATCTACATCTTCCATAACTGGTAGTTTTTGCCATTAAATTTATCGACCCTAAACTTTCCATCTTCCGCCATTGCTCCCACTCGAACTAGGAACCCTCTTTTCATGCGAGTTACCTTTCGCTCTGGTATCATTTGTTATAAAAACAAGATCATGGAGAAATAAAATAAAAACAAATGTGGAAATAAAACACAGAAGATACACAATACAATAGAGACACAAATATATATGGTTCACCTAGTGTGGGCTATGTTCACTAGAGAAATTTCCAGGCCTTCCTTTATTATTATCCAACAAATGAATGGATGCAACCTACAACATACTCGTTGCAACTTCCTCTTCTTTCTCTCACAGTCTTGTCACTCAAAATACAATATTCACAATGATACATAACCACAATACATTTTCCTCATATAAGAGGGTTTCCTTCTAGGGCCAAAAACCCTAACATAACTTCTACATTTGCGAACTTATAATGAACGGTCCAGATTTACTATGAAATTACAATATACATCTACAAGGAAATTTTTCTTTCAGGGGCCTGCTTGCCCCCAAACCTCGCAGGAGGGGCAAGCCCCCCTTGTACTCCCCCGCGTGGAGGAGTGTACATTCTTCTGGGGTGTGAAGTCTTCATGGGGTATACAAACAGATGAAGACAAAGACCTCTGAATCAGGAAGATAATCAGGCTCCACAACCAACAAACATTGTCATGCTCGCTTTTATTGTTCGAATTTTTGAAAATTGTCATTGTATGAGGATGAAAATTTTCTTTGTATGATGATGGAAATTGTATTTGTTTGGCTGAATTTACATGTCTACGCCAATTTTTAAAAACACCTTCTTTCACATTTTTTCTCACTATGTTTGGTTTTCCATAATCCACATGTTAAATACCTTCTCACCTGTGTTTTTAGATGTCTTAATGATAATAAAAATAAGCATGGGTGGCTATGATTCATATCTTGCAGCTCTTACTGCATTGCAACAACCCTGCACTCGAGAAATAAAACAAAGTTACATGGTATAATCTCTTCATTTTTATTTACTAGAAGCTAATAATTCATTAAAAAAGTAGAGGCGAGGCAAGAAACTTGTAGCTCTGGGAAGGGAACACCAACAACCTTCGTCGTGGGCTTGAATTTGGGCGATGAGGTGGGATCTTCTTCTTGGGTCCAACCTTTCATGCCCCTTTGTTTGTATGAGCCATCTCACACCATAGATATCCCCATCTCCACAGGCAGAAGAAAGAATGAAGGCATAAACATGACCAATTCCAAATCGAATGGAACTGATAATTGGAAGGGAGTAATTTAATAGAACAGGTATATGATTGCATTTCATTAAGTAATTTCACCTTGATTTAAATGATGAAAAAAAAAGCGTCATGCTCGCCCGCATAGCCCACCAACAATCGATGAGTTCCAAACATGTCGCTTGAAGGAGCAACGCAAGGACGCATGATTCTAAGAATCGTCGTCCCCCATTTCAATTCATTTTTGTGTTTTTTTATTTTATTTTTGTTTATTTAAAATTTTTAAGTGTGTTTTTATTTAATTTATTTGTTTTGTGTAGTTTTTTTTATAGCTTTGTTAGATTTGTTTTGTGCTTTTTAATAAATTTGTTTTCAGGGTTTTAGTTTAGTGGTTTTTTTTTTCTTTTATTTCATTTTTTTTAATTGTGTCTTTTGGTGTTTCTTTTTAGTTTTTTCCTTTAAAAGTTCATTGTTTTTTTTATTTTTTTGGTTCTTTTTGTCAATTTTTTAAATTTATTTTTTAAAAATTTGAATAGTTTTAGGGGTTTCTTTTGTTTTCATTTTTTTCTTCAATGGGATTCTTAGTAGCACTAGGACTACCCATATACAGTTCATCTATTAGCAATATGTTAAAAAAAAAATAACGAATTGATTTTGTAAAAGTCTCAATGAATCTTTTCCTTTCCTTTGGAAAGGAATTCTCTTCCGTATATCTTTGATCTTCTGTAAATAATTTTTAAATGTGTTATGCAAATTATTTTTAAAAATGGTGTTTTTTTTTATATAATTTGCTTACACATTTTTTTTGTCAATCTAATTATTTTTTTTTATCTAAATTAAAAAATAAAATAAAATAATAATAACACTTTTTCGATTTAGGAGCTAGTTTGATGTTTTTTATTTGTGATGAATCGATTGTCAAAATCATGGTTTCAATTAAGTCATAATTTTAACTCCAAAAATAAAAATGGTGCTACTGCTAGCACCACTTTTTTATTTGAGGGTCAATTTTATACAATGGTATTGGTTGCCAAGGTCGCGATTTCAAACATGTCACAATTTTTACCACCCCCCCCAAAAAGGGTGCTACTGGCAACGCCACTTTTTGAAACGGGGAAAAATAGCCACTAAATGCGACCTCTAAAAACTGAGAACTATGGAGAATTCTCATTAAGTTGGTAACTTTGTCAGAACATATATAGCTGAAATTCAAATCTAGAAATTGCAAAAGTTTTGGATTGCTAAAAATTTCATTAATATGATCAAGATGAAGTTCAAGTACATATCATATCCCTCTCTTAAAGCTCGTACAAACCCACTAGCTCTCCCAAACTCTAGCTAGGATAAAAAACAAAAATCTTAGCTCGACCAAGAAGCTCCAACATGCTAGAATCACTCCAACAAATCCTTCAAGGCAAGACATCCTCATCTACTCTTCTACTCCACCAAATATACCATAGGGTTTTATCACAAGACCCTATTCTCAAACCTCCAAGGGATAAACCCTAACACTAGACTTCCAAGATGCTCCAAGATACTCCAAGAATACCAAGAAACCTTAGTAACTCTAAGAGAGAGAAAGATAAAGTANAACACAAAATCAAACACAAGATGAGTGTATGTGATATATAAATGAGAATGACTCTCTTATTCTTCTATTTATATGAGAGGTAAGTGAGGCCAACAATACAACGTGGGCCTAATCCCTTACAAACAACCTATAATAAGCTCATGTAGGCCTACACAAGTGAAGCGTTCCACTCCAAAGTACAAATTTCATGCTCCAAGGTAATTTCATACACGATAAGGGCTTCAAGATGATGTAGTGACACGAGGTATGTCCACATCTCTCCATCACAAGCCTCCACGAACTCCATCGATCCTCCTAAACAATGTACCCTATTGAGTTAGCTACCTCCTACAAGAACACTTTCACAACCCTGATGTCCCCAAGCCAACTACAATCCTCCAAATAGGAATCCAAGTAATCCCATGCTATCTATTCCTAGATGCCCTCCTCTAAGATGCATAATGCTCCTCCTCCCTAGTTGTGAATTATCTAAGCAAGTGAACCGTTCATGTGGCCACAATGAAGGGTGTCGACGAAATTGTCAAGAGAAGCGTCGATGCCTAAGAGAATAATACCAAGCTAGCGCCTAACTGAGGTCAAACAATCACTAAGCAATTTGTCTCCATCATGGACCATCTCCCATTACCAATCCATCTCAGACTATCCAAGGGATGAACATACACCATGTACCCCAAAGCTCATGAAACACCCCAAACATGGTGTAAACACTTTCAAAGTAACCCTAAAAGCTAACAAGATGTAGGAAAGGTGCTTATTGTTTTCCTTATTCAACCCCTATTAAAGGCTTAGATGTGGAAGATGATTATTCTTAATGATGTATTTGTGCTTGATGTAGGATATGTAGGATATGAAGATTTCTAACGATCATTGTGAATTAAAGTTCCCTAGAACATGTTGAAAGTTAAATAATAACAATAACTTATTAATTAAATAGTTGATAATGTTGTTACTTGATAGTGTTATATCATGCTACCTAAATTTCTCATCCAAATGCAAGACTCCTATTTTGCTATGCAACCTAATAACTAATTAACTTTTTTCATACAAAGTTTCACATTATTTTAATGCAAAACATGAATTTCATTCACGGAGATGTCTCAAATGTAGATCACTCATGCAACCCTACCAAGGAAGACGCACCATTAGCTTGCAGCCCATAATAAAATGAGGAAGAAGACCATTATAACTTATAATAATACCATCATTAATATCATTCTAACTCAACATTAAAATTATAGTTAACTCTTAAATATTGCAATATTGAATATAATTTATTAATAAAAATCATTAATATTAATCTTTAATCCAATAGTTATTATAATTATCTAATAATAAATTCTTTAATGAAATATATATTTTATATCAACAACGACTAAAAGAGAACCATACATTCCCAATGTCAACGATTATCAATTCCATTTATACATTGTATACGACACTACAATTATTCAAGGAAATGAAACTATCGTGTAAGGTAGTTCTGTATTTTTAGTATAATACCAACACTCCTATCGAAGATATAATTTTTTATTAACGAGCTATTTAAAAGATACCTGAACAATAATTGAAACCAGTAAATTGTAGATAGAGAATAGAAATATTTCAACCATTTTAACAATATTATTTATAGGTAAGTAATTCAGAATAAATTGAGAACGATGTATTATTCAACAACAAAAAAAACCGTAACAATAATTAAAAATATGCATACTATTATGTCAATGTCAAGGAATTATTCCATGTATTTTTAGGATACAATTTCATTTTACACATAACAATTTACAACATAAAAATATCGTGGCTATTAAGTTGAAGATGTTGAGACCGTTCCACCATTCAGAGTCTAGTGATATGACCTTGTCCTTCCTTGCTTTTCAATCCAGAGACTTCACCGATACCTTCCAGCTCCAGCTAATGTTAGGGGTACTCTTCTCCCCCCTTTTAACCCGAGCTGCAAAGGGGCCACACATAGAAAACCAAAAACTCAATAGCACAAACTTGTCCTTGCAAGGAGAGGCTTCCACCTCTTTGCACAAGTTTGAACCCAACTCTCCACAAGTAAACTAGTCGTAAAAATTTCAGCAGCATAACATTCATCTAACAATAGGGTAACTTCTCTCTTCCTTACCATTTCTTTTATAGGAAATTTTGAATTGACACATGTCCTCTCATGCACAAATAAACAATTTTAATTAATTAAATTAAGGATTATTCACCCACTACACATGTCACACTCTCCCCAAGTTTCACATGTTAACTACCTTTTAATTTTAATTAATTAGGCATTTTCCCTCACATTCCCCATTTTGTTCCTAATTTTGCTCCTAGTTGTCTCTTAGTTCCCCAATCCCTCCTTTATTGTGTTCCCTAACTAAAATTCAGCTTGAGTTTCATTAGGAGTCATCTTTTAGTTAGGATTTAGTGGTTGATTGACTTAGGATACTAACTCTAGGTTGACCACCTATTCTCTCATAATTTTATTTTCTTTTAAATTAAAAATCCTTTTTATTAATTTCTTGCACACATGTGCACACAATCCAATTTTGATTATTATTCTCCTTTTTACTAAATTTATTAAATCAAACTTCCTTAACCCTTTTTATTTTTTAATTAGTCAACTAACTTAGACTTAGACTTATTGTTAGTTTTCTAGTTCATATTTTAATAATTAATTGTATGCTCTTTTCTAACAAGGTATACACATTTTTATTTTATTTTCTAGGTCTTCTAGATTTTTATTTACTCACAATTTTTTTTACGCAACGTTCCCTTCAAGATGCACTTCCATGCTCCAAGGGTGCCACTCGCCATTTGACTAGTTTGGAAGTTTGTCAGACACTTGGAGTCAACTCTTCACTGGTCGACCTTATGAGAGACTAAGGGTTGTTCTAAGGAATAATGATTCTTCCTTATTGTGTGCCCCATAGAATTCTTCATGAGCGACTATCCCAGTCTTCCCTCACAGCATCGTGGACCTCTCGGAATGAGGTAATTATTAACCTTTCATTCAGGTCACGGTGGGAGTGCTAGTAGGCTGTGACAGGGACGCTGGAACACCTCTCTCTCATCTATCTGGTTCCTGTGTATGACCCCTTTACTTCATATGTGAATCGAATTAGCAAGCGTCACCGTGCCTGTATCCATTGACAAGAACAATGTCAATAATCCATATACATAACATCCATACTGAAATCATCATATACCTCATGTGTATAATCAAATACTCAAACCAAAATACAAGTCCACTCCCTGACTCAATCCAGAGTCCAAGGAAGTCTGTTTATGCCATCAACATCTTCAACCTATCACTTTTCCTGCACACTCACGAAAACTCATCATAATACCTGTCAGTATATACATCTAGAAAATAACATATAAATCTCAATACTCAACATAGCATAACCCATAATCAAAGCAGAAATCATAATGTACCATAACGAGATCACTTTCTCGTAAGTGTCCTCAAAGGATAAGTTAGTTTAAAAATGTGATCAGTGGAACTGGAATTTACAAATATTTATTCATATTAAGTGGACCTATTATGGTGTTATATAAAGGCGAGTTGGCCCTCATAATAAAGTAAGTCATTTTTCCTTGAGGCTCTTATCTTCCATTGTTCTTCTTCTTATTGTATTTTGTTTGTAGGTTAATTGTCTCTCCAAGCTAGTGCACTTCACCTCTTAGTTTGGGCTTTGTAGATTGAGAGGTCAAATATACATAATTTGGTATCAGAGCATTATTCTAGGCCTACTCTCTCATAAGATCTTCCTAGACTCAACACTTCACTCAACAATAATATATTGCATTCTCAAGCTCAACGCTTCACTCAACAATGGTAGCTTGTAGTGGAAATTTTTTAGATATGGTTTCTTTGAGATTGTTATCCCACCCAAATCTATATTGGCACCTATTATCAGCTTTCTCCCTACTTCAGTTCCAAACTAAAGTGGAATCCTTTCTCCCACAATAGTATTTCACCAAATTGTTTTAGTAGAATCCCAACACTCCCACCCAAATCTCATTAGACATTTTTTTAGCTCAAATGTTTAGTATTGTTTCANTCACTCAACAATAATATATTGCATTCTCAAGCTCAACGCTTCACTCAACAATAGTAGCTTGTAGTGGAAATTTTTTAGATATGGTTTCTTCGACACTGTTATCCCACCCAAATATATATTGGCACCTATTATCATCTTTCTCCCTACTTCAGTTCCAAACTAAAGTGGAATCCTTTCTCCCACAATAGTATTTCACCAAATTGTTTTAGTAGAATCCCAACACTCCCACCCAAATCTCATTAGACATTTTTTTAGCTCAAATGTTTAGTATTGTTTCAGTTCTATTTATTGGTATGCATGCCTCCCTTCAACCTCAACATTTTTGTTGGATTGTTCTCTTCCATTATTGACATGTTTCAACCTAACGTCTGCATTCCTTTAGCACACTAAAGTGGAAATCTTGATCCTGCAAGAGGATTTCACTAGATTTTCTCAGTGGAAGCCCAACCTTCCCACCCATATCTCATTAGACATTGTTTCAGGTCAGTGTTTAGGATTGTTTTAGTTCCATTTTTGGGTATGAAATCCTATATTCACCCTCTATATTTTTGCTGAACATGTATCTTCCCTTATTGGCATGATTTATCCCAACATCCACATTCCTTTAGCACACTAGGATTCATAGACTCTCTCACATAACCCTCGATATCTTACCAACAGTGGTTCTAGGGATCCTAAACATCCAATTGTTTGTAGTTTGAACCTATCAGCTTCACTTATGGCCCCTCACCAAGAAACCTCAGATGATGAGACAAAATCATCTCAAGCACCCTTTCATCCAAAACTCACGAAACTACAACATGAAGTCTTCCGTAACAAACCTCAATCCTCCATCTTCCAATTGGATACCAAGATTACCCTACCCAAATACCGAGGTATGATGAATGAGGAGGCCTTGGATTCCTGGATCTATAGTCTCACAACCTACTTCTAAACTTGCCATAATCTCACATAGGCTTAGTGTTTTCGCTTGGCAAATTACCACTTAGAAGGAATCACTCGGGGTTGGTGGAAATCTCAACACATAGAAGCAACAATCCATATTGAGCATAATGATGAGGCAACCTCCAAAACTACCCAAAAGTGTATCAAAACCTAGGAGGAATTGTGTGATTCCCCCCCATTAAAAATTTTACCCTCTAAGATGCCTCACCAATTTGTTGTCCAAATAGTATCGACCCCATCAAGCACTTATGAAAACAGTGAAACAATACATTAAGGTGTTCACTTAGCTTTGCATTCATCTCTAGATTCTAGATCTAGATGAGGTATTGATTGTTAAATTTGATTTTGGTTTATTCGTTGTTTTTAAGTTTGAGGTTGCCTTGTTTGAAAGCACTTCCATTGACCAGGACTTCCAACATTCCTTCGTTGTTGAAGATAAAATTTAGTGGCAACCTGATTTCCAAACCTATAGAAACCCAACTTTCTTACTAACCCACACCCTCGCAGTTCTCCCAATACTCCTATACCTTAGACCACTCCTCACCCACAAAACCCTGAATTGTATAGCCCCTCTGCTCCTAGCCCTAACCAATGGTGTCACTGCTAACAAACACATACCTACCTTATAAAAAATTGTCGTTCTCTCGAACGTTAATCAACATCCTACAAATTATTTATTAACCAATTGTATTATGAATTGGAAGACTCATCGACATATGCCTCCACTCCAGTTGCTCATAAAATTGTCTCTTTACCCAACCTTGGCACTATTGACCCCTTTGTACAGTCCTTCTACTAACTTAGGATAACTCCATTCCCTCTCATCACTTTCTCTTCACTCATAACTTCCAAGTTAAAAACTAGAAATCCATCATGATACTTGACTACTACAACCAAAAGAATCTCTCCTCCAATGATTTTGTGCAGCATCTTCATCTTCCCATAACCTCCCATCCATCTACATACTACCTTGGTTGGGTACAACGACATGGGCCTTGCCTACTCATTAACTAGTGTTGTGTATTCACTTTTTCTATTGGCCCTATTAGGGTCTTATTCTCCCTAACCCCCTAAGCAGATAGATAGGTTTCTATGTATTTCTATGTATGGAGGCTTACCAAAAGGTTTTTACTACTAGAAAGTTCCTTCTCTAGAATGTTCCTAGGAGGTAAATAATACTATACAAAGAAGTAGAAGCAATGTAATTAGGGGTCTTTTGAAGTTATTTGTAATTGGAGCTCTTCTCAATTGGAGGTTTCTCCCTTGAAGTGACAAGTGAACATTGGTTCTAGTAATAAAGGTACAACATTTTGGTGCTATTATGGTTCTTTATTTGGTTATTGTGGTTGCAATATGTCTTTTATGGAGTGAATTTGGGTAAAATATATTATTTTTTCATTGTATCTTTCAATTTTCTAATAAAGAACACCACAAGTGGTATCAAATCACTTTCCTGAGAACATATTTTAGAGCAAAAATATTTTTAGGCTAGAGACATGTTTCGACGTCTATAAGTAACACAATGATATATCGTTTTGTGGGTAAAATTATGGCATGGGAAGAACACACACATGAAATACAAGAGGTTTCACCTGGTTGGACACCCTTGTAACCCCTGTTGGTACCCCTTCAAGAAGTACCGCATCAAACAACACATGTAGATGGAGTTTCACTTCCACGTACCCTCAGGGATATCAAAAGTCCCCTAGGTTTCTTGAAACCAACTTTAGATAAGACGATAAATAATCCAAATGTTATAGTGGAACTGAGAACAACACTCAAGGAAATTATTTTCTAGTACATGGGTAATCGGGTAGTGTGGCTAAGAGTATGGTTGAGCCTCCTTAGTTATATCCCATAGAAATTGGGTCGAGTACTACCATTGGATGCTACCCATATATCAGAGAGCTATAGCACCTAGAACTCCCTTGTACTTAGGGCCCTCAAAACTCTACTCCTTACTTCCAGTCTAAAAAACTCTTACAAAAAGCGCTCTTGAAAATTTGTGCATTCAGTCACTTGAAACCCTACTTCCTACTACCAATGAACAACATTATTACATAAACTACATTATTGATAGTTTGAACATTGTATCAGTGTAATATTATTTAGGTGGGAGTGTAAATTCATAGGAGTAAAAAATAGGTCCTCAACACACCCTTATTTGGGACCTATTTCAATAAAATCTATGTGTCACACTGATTGCTATGGTACCGCTCTCTAGTAAGCCTTTTTTGTGTGGATATGATCTCCCCATTACCCTACAACTTGTTAGGCGGAAATATTGTCGTTTAATTCCGTTGTAGTACTTGCCCAACTATTTAATTTGTCAATCCGAGGTTCATAGGCTTACGAAGCACACACACTATATAT
>SNQJ01S0205305.1:0-16485 GCA_010110895.2 Picea sitchensis | reverse complement strand
TAATAGGGAGTTCCATCCTGAGAGTCATTGCATGAAAAATACCATAGATCTCATGGCACAATCACTTGAGCAGCATCACCTCGAGGATTGTATTCCAGATAATGCAAGGAAAAATTCATCGGTCAATCCATAATTAGAAAGAGGTAATGGTCATGCATTACTTGTTATTTCATCTTCTCCTAATGATCGGGTGCTTGATTCAGGGGCTATCCATCACATGGTCTCATTGAATAGAATTTTCTCATATTTGGAGACTTGTTCCAGGCAACCAATCTTCATGGGAGATTATTCTCCTATTGATGTGTGTGGTAGGGGTAGAGTTTATCTAGATCATGGATGCTTTCAGGATGTACTTCTTGTTCCAAAGCTTTCAATGAATATCCTCTCTATCTATCAAATCACTCATTCAGGTTTAGGGAAGAAGGTGGATTTCACTTCGAACGTTGTTATTATTTATAACCTATCAGATGGTTCAAAATTTATTTTTGGTGAGGTTAATCACCATTCCATATTGTACACCTTCTCTCACTTTACACATAAATATGATTATGTATCTCTTCTAACACATGCTAACGAAGAGTCCAGGTTGTGGAATGAGAGGTTTGGGCATCTGAATTTTAAATATTTAGATCATCTTAGCAAGGGTGGAATGGTAGATGGATTTCCCCACATTTAGTACACAGATGGAGTTTGTCAAGGCTGCATACTAGGAAAACATCTTGAGGAGAATTTCAACACGGGTAAAGAATGGAGGGAATCATCACTTATAGAGTTGGTTCATAGTGACATTACAGGTCCTTTCCCACTCCCTTCGATCAATAAGCTAAGTATGTTCTTACTTTCATTGATGATTTTTCAAGATATACATGGGTCTACTTTCTCAAATTAAAATCTGCGATCTTTGAGTGTCTTAAATATTTCAAGCATCTGGTTGAGAACCAAACAAGGAAGAGGATTAAGAAGATTCATATATACAGTGGAGGAGAGTATGTGAATATGTATGTTGATCATATTTGTTCAAAAGCAGGTATAGATTTGTAGCACACAATTCCATATACTCCACAGCAGAATGGGGTAGCGGAGAGAAAGAACGAGACATTGAAAGAGATGTTCAATTGTATGTTGCAGGCTAGAGAAATACCTCCAAAGTTATGGGCTAAAGATATCAACTGTGTAGCCTACATTCATAATATATTTCCTCATAAATAAATCAATGGATTCACTCCATATGAGGCTTGGAGCAGGAAGAAACTAGAAGTCACTCACTTCAGAATTTTTTATTCCCGTGCATGGGCTAGGATCCCTTCTGATAGGAGGAAAGTTATGGAAGCTCATAGTAAGGAGTGTATTTTTGTTGGATATCCAGAGGGTGTGAAAGGATACAAGTTATTAGATACTACTTCAGATGCATTATTCATTCATAGGAGTTTTAAGTTTGAATACGGTCCTTCACATGTACTTCTGGAGCAGTCCACACCTCCATCTCCACCGCCATTAGTTGTGGAACTTCATGAGAGTTATTTCAATCAGATATATGAATCTGATATCTATGATATTTTTTATCAGTTGAAAGAATTTTCAAGTCCATATCATCGACCATGATGGGCACAAAAGACTCTTTAGGCAGCAGGTGATCTAGTGGGTGATCACGTCGATCCACGGAGAACCAAATCTCAATTTGTGGACCCTATGCAAGATTTCACTACCACAAAACCTTTGTTGACTATTTATTGTTACATGGTACTTGGATTAGACCTTCAGTCTTATGCAGAGGCTGAATTAAATCCCCATTGGGAGGAAGATGTGAAAGAGGAGTGCAATTCCATGATAGAGAACTACACATGGGAGTTGGTTCCTCTACCTTCCAACATGAATCTTGTTAGATGTAAGTGGATTTTCAAGACAAAGAGGGTTGTTGATGGATACATTACAAATTATAAGGCTCAGTTAGTAGTTAAAGGTTTCTCATAGGTACAAGGCATTGACTATGAGGAGACTCTTGCACTGGTTGCCAAGATTGATTCCATATGGTTAGCTCTACCTATTCCAGCAGCTAGAAAGTGGGAGGTACACCATATGGATGTGAATAATGCATTATTTAGTGGATATATTAATGAGGAGATATATATGGATCATTCAGAGGGATATGTTTAGGATCCATCATTATTTTTTAGGTTGAGGACGTCATTATATGGACTAAAGCAAGCACCTCGAGCATGGTATGTTAAAATGGACTCGTATCTTCTCTCTAGAGTTTTTCTTAGATGTATATCAGGTCATAGTGTGTATACAATGAGGAACACAGATTCCCTTCTACTGATATTTCTATATGTAGATGATTTACTCATCAGGGGGAGCTCAGCCTCTTCCATTGCTACAATGAAGACTCCTTTGCATGATAGGTTTTCTATGACAAATATGGGACTATTACAATACTTTCTTGGTCTTGAAATCATCTAGAATGATTCAGGAATCAAGATGTCTCAATCCAAGTATGCCATATATATACTTGACATGGTTCATATGAGAGATTGTAAGCCAACTTTAATACCCTTTCAGTCAAGGATTAGACTAGAGGATGTTGGTGCATCACCTTTGGTTGATTGTACTAGATATCAACAATTGGTGGGGAGTCTTCTCTACCTTACACACTCTTGATTGGACATATATTATGCAGTTGGATGAGTTTCCAGGTACTTTCAAGAGCCTCATGAGCTTCATTGGAAGGCAGCAAAGAGGATTCTCAAATATGTCAAGGGGACTACCAACTTTGGTATACATTATGCAGCAGGATCTTCCTTAGATATTTTTTGTTACAAAGACTCAGATTGTGCAAGCGATAGCACTGATCACAAGTCCACTTCAGGATATTTCCTCTACCTTGGATCGGGACCTATCTATTGTTCAAGTAAGAAGCAATTAGAAATAGCTTTATCATCAGTAAAGGTAGAGTACAGGAGTGTAGTGAATGTTACTACTCATGTTATTTGGTTCCATCACTTTCTTACATAGTTGGGAGTTCATTTTCATCATCCAACAGTTATATGGTGTGATAATCATAGTACTCTCAAGATATGTAGAGACTCGTTTTAGAGGTAGCAGACCAAGCACATTAAGGTTCATATGCACTTTATTCGAGGATAGATTCTTGATGGAGTCATTGATATGTAGTTTTGTCCATCTTCAGAGCAGGTGGAAGATATCTTCACAAATTATTTCACCCAAAAAAAATTTGTCTTATTGAGGAACATTCTAGGAGTGAGGGATACATTAGCTTAGTAGTTGAACATGTCAGCATTCCTTTCTTGTTAGCAACATATTTTGAGGGGGGGATTTTTTCCCACTGGGTTTTCCCTCTTTACTTCACTTTTGTTCAGTTGTTATGCATATATACTTGTATATGAGTACCTAACATGGCTTCATATTGTCGGGACTCGTCATTTTGCACACCCTGATTTTGTTTCAGAGGGGGTGTTGGGGTACATGTTCAACTACATACTTAGTGGCATACTCATTTTTTCCATTTTCACTACTATTTAGGAGGACTGTTATTTATAACATGTTTATTTATACCAGGTCTATTTTTAGCCAGTGGATTCCTATAGGTAATACCATGGGTTTCTAAAAACATGGGTTCATAAACCTCAATTAAGAAAATTCCTATTTTTTAGCCACCATTAGGAAAATTCCTATTTTTTAGGGGATGAGTGCTTCACTCCATAATTTTAGGAGATAATTCTTATTTCCTTAATTTTAGGAGATAATTCCTATTTCATGACTATAAAGCGCACTTTAGTGAGAATATTAGCCTCCTAAGGAAGTGTGCATTACCCATCTTTTACTTGGAGTTAACTCATTTCACTTGTTTAGTAACTTTCCATATTTATGAAATTCTCTCTCAATTAGGACTTTAGTTCCATTCTTGGACTCTAGTCTTATTCTAGGAGATTTTTTCTATTATGGAATGCATGTTCACTTCATGTAGAGTTCTCACTAAGTTCCCACCTATATTCTTTAACATTTTCTTATTATTAGCAACTTTTGACTTTTTTACTAGACTATGCACATTGAAACCCTAACCTAGTGTGCATGACTCCTCTTGTGGAAATTCCTATATATTGTACTCATTATCAAGGATTAGTACAATGTGATTCGAGTTGGTTTCTTAGTCTCTTATGTGTGAAAATTGATTCTATTTTTCTCTCTCCTCTCTCTCTTTTGAAATTATCTAGTGTATTATTTCCTTCTTACAATTAGGTCTTGGATTGTGGTTTAATCCTACATCAAATAGCTCTTTGATGTTGGGGAGGAATTTTCCAGCCCCACTTGTAGAATTGATTGTTGGAAGATAGCATGTTACAATATTCCAACAACTAATTGTACAAGTGAGGTTGTGAAATTCCTCCCTAACGTCAAAGCGTTATTCAATAATCCCCCCAATGCAAAGAAGAGGAGGTATGGGTATGATATTTACAACTAAATTGATGTCGGTTATTATGGATAAAGGAATGATGAGAACGATATCTTGGAGAAAGTTGTGCAGTTCACAGAGCGGAAGATGTATATCAAAGCATTGAGGGAGTCGTAAAGGATTGATTCTATAAATAGGGAGGCTAGGTTGAGAATCAATACCGGGGATTTCATTTCCATTAATCCAGTCCTACTCAATGAAGAGGAGGATGTGGTGGAAGAAATGGGAGAGCAGGACAAGGGAAACCGGTAGCAGAGAGAGTGACAGTTTGTTTTCCATGTGCCCCCTCTGGATGAGAAAGCGATCGAGGCATGCTTGTGGAGAAGAAGAAACATGAGCTTCTTATTAAGTACACAAGTGAGGATCTCATGGAGGATTAGGCCAAGGCCAAGGCAATGCTTAATTTTAGTGACAAGCATGTTGAAAAAGCTTATGGATCATCAGTTTTTTTTCCAAATGTGCTTCTTAACTTCTATTAAATATGCAATATGGACCATAGGTCATTCTTGAGGTTGACACAGTATTATAATTAAGACATCCACCAAGGTCCTTTCTTTTTGATCAGGGAAAAGGGGCACTAGGAAGCTCTGATCATAGAGCTTGGCAATCTTAATTATGCCAAAGTAGGGGCCAAGATGACATACTTAGAAGGGAACAAAGTTGATGGGCTCAGTGCCATCGGAAAGGGACCCCATTATAGATACTTCAAGGCTACGAAATTCCTCCCCGTCCTCAAAGAGCTATTCGGTAATCCCTCTCAAGGAAAAGAAGAGGAGGTGTAGGTATGTGATTTACAAGCGAATTGATGCTAGTTCATATTATGGCTACATGAATGGTAAGGACAGTATCTTGGATAAAGTCGAGTAGCCCACGGAGGAGGAGATGTGAGGTAGAGCACTGAGGAAGTGGTAGAGGATTGATTCCATGCACTAAATTATGAGAGGCACCAAAGAGTGACCTTTGTTTTTGCCTCCACAAAATTTAATTGTGGAGGTTTGCATATGTAGTTTGTGAATTAAATTGTTTTTTCTTCTGGGTGTTGTTGCTACTACAATTTCACTCATCGTCATCATCGTATTTGATTCACATAAAATTATTTTTAGGCACACATATATATAGATAAAACAAATTTAAATTATAAAACACAAACATATATAACTAATTTCTATTTATCAAAAATTGAAATTAATTTATTTTTGCAAAAAAAAGGTGAAAAAGTAACCAGTGTTATTACAAAAGTCAATAAGCATTGTTATCCGTGCTCCATGTCAAAAATAAGGCACTGAACAATGTTGTGTTAAATATAATGCATCGGTGCTTCATTGTTAGTAGAGCACAAATATCTATAGTGGTGTGTTGTGTTATATAACGCATCAGTTATGGGTCATCCTACAAAACACATCGCGATGCCAATTTACATATGAAYTGTGTAACACGATACAGTTGGTTCTACAAAACGCACCATTTTGCTAGAATTTTTAACTAATAAACCAAGTTGTGCACTTTGTTATATGAAAATCACTGGTACGCTATGTTCCCTGGAGCACTGGACACTTTTTAACAATGCATTGTCTTTTATGACGCACTGGTAAAGGGCATGTTTTAAGAGACGCACCACTGTAATAATTTTTTAAATATTTGTCCCGATGCAACTCTGTTAACAACATCAGTGTGTTTTGTTGAATTTAATGCACCATCACTCCATTCCGAGATTTGTGTGCATTTTTTACCAATGGATTTGTCTTATAATGCATTGATAACGAGGGCATCCCATAAGATGAACCGTTATGGTAAATTATTATATATTTTTCCCGATGTCTTGCAGTACATAGCACAAGTGCATTGTATGGATTTGGCACACCCCCAGGAAAAAAAATTGTAATATAAAATCGAGTGGTGAGATCGATTAATAGAATGCATAGGTGTATTTATCTTATTGGTGCACCATCGTGGATCTTAGCAGTTCTTACCATCAAACGCATTGCGTTGCAAATTTGTGAAAAATTGGCCCGATGTTGTGCTCTTTACAACATGAGTGTGTTGTTTGGACTTAGGGGCACTACTAGGTTAAATTGTTTTATTGCAGCTTAAGTAGTGTGATGTGTTAATATAAACGCACCAGTGCTACCGTGTTATTGGAGCACCGACATTTTTTTAATGATGCCTTGTGTTTTCAAGAGAACCAGTAACGGTTCATCCATCGAGACACCCCTCTATGTCATGTTATTCAATAATTTTCCCGATGCAATTCTTTAAATAGCACCAGTGGATTTGGTTAACATAAACACACCGTCACCCTAAATTTTATGGAAAGTAAACTTATTAGTGTGCTTTGTTTAATCAAATGTGGTAGTGCTCCAGAGTTTCTAGAGCACTAGCATGTTATTTGGCAGTGTGTCTTCTTTTCTAATGCAGTGGTGCATTTGTGGACCTATGGGCACCATTACGTTAAATTGCTTTATTGCAACTTAAGTGGTACGATGTATTACTATAAATGTTGTGGTGCTACTGTGTTATTAGAGCACATGCATTTTGTTTAGCGATGCATTGTGAATCATAGAGAACCAGTCACGGGGCGTCAAATGAAACACCCCACTATGCCAATTCGGTCAATATATGTCGTGGTGTGGTTTTGTTAATAGCACTGGTGCATTTGTTTAAAATGGTTTCACTATTGAGTTAAATTTTATGGGTCATAAACTTAGTGGTGTGCTTAGTTAAATGCAACGCATCGGTGCATCTTTGTTCAAAAAGCACTAGCATGTTGTTTAGATGGAATTGTCTTTTATAACGCACCAAGCATGGGGAATTACAAATGATGCACTAGTTAAGTATGGTTAGCTTAGAATCACTGGTTTCAGTGCTTACTATGAATTTAGCACAGGACACACTGCATCAGGGTGAGTTGAATCGTAAAAGTGCAACACACAAAATTGGAAAAAAAAAAATGACAAAAGGGCCAAATTTCAAGCTAAATTCAAATTTTAATATGATGAAAATGAAAATGAGAAGGTAATAAACAATTTACCTAGAATCTTATGTCCTAAGGAGTCATGGTTCCATCATTGAGAGGAAATAAAAATCCATAGTAATTTCCAAAATTTGGAAATGTGTGGAATTAGCTACTAGTGGAGCTATCCAACTCGCCGAAGAGCACCAAAAGCAAGGTTTCTTTGAAAGGAGAGTCAACATCGGTGCTTGATTGAGAGTTTGGAAGCAGGGGATGAGGTGTCACAATGAAAATTGGTCTAGTACTTTTTTTTTTATTTACCCTACCACGATGGGCCTGACACAGTCATACACATTGGGTCATAATATTCAACGGCACCAGTGCACTTTGATCGGAGCTTATTATTTTTATTATAATGTATGACGATGCATTTGAACATTTAAGCATTGGTGCATTATGTTTTATGTGTGCGCATGTGCATATGTACCTTACAGACGCACCGATAAAAAAACCTCTGCAAAAATCTCTAGTCGCCCGCCTCCGCTAACAACCTTCGCTATAAACAAAGAAGGGATAAATTTTTCAGGGAGGTTTCGTAAAAAACTTCACTGGAATGTGTTCTCCTTGTAGTGATAATATCTTATGAGTAATATGTTCTTAGTGGAATTATCTCATCCAGAATCTAAAGCCTCAAATAGTTTTCAATGATTGTTGCCATAGGTTATCCTCAACATAGATTTCTCCAAACTCCTTAATTTACTTATTTCCTATAGTAGATAACTATTAAAGTATCAAAAAAAGAATGAAAAGAATATAAAGAACAAAATCAAACAACGTTTAAATCCCATTGAATGATTTTCGGACCATTGACACAGAGGATTATTCCATTCCAAATAGGGAGGAGTCTAATTGGGCCTCATCCTTGGGTTTAATCCCTACTATTGAGCATTAGGGATCCAACCCCCTCAACAGAATTGGCGCTAGAAGGAGGGCCTTGTATGGAAAGTCATACAAATAGCCCACATTCAAAAATTCCTAACCCTAAAGGTCAGACCTCTAAAAACATGACACCTTAGGGTAGAGATAATACCATGTTAGACATCAAATCTATCCCATGCATAGTATCAAACAAGGAGGTTCATGCTTTTATATGTATCACCCGATCTTTTTCCAAGTAAATTGGTGCATTACTTGTGACTCCATTACTTCCTCATCAACGAAACACCACTAGAACCCTAGTCTCAACTTATGAACATACGTTGGTTCATACAGTAGAATATTTGGTAGATTTAGAATTGTAAGAAATTGAACAATCCTTTAGCTCAATACCTGCAACTCCTAACAATCCCTTTGTCACTCCACCAGAAATCATACATTCTGAATATCAAGAAAACGTATACTTGGAAAAATCAAACTCAGAAAACTCAGGCTCACAATCATAAGGCTTAGATTCAGAACTTAAACACATAGCCAATAATTGGAATGATAATCAACCATGGTTGGTCAGAGATGCACTTGCTATACCTAGACAACTTCATAACTTACCTAAACATTTGGAGCAATTGCTTCCCAAATATGATCTTGAAACATCTGGTTTACTCGAATATCATATCAAGAAATGTATTATTTCCATGAGATTATTGAATGTACAATTTGAAGATGTAGTTTTTCATCTTTTCATTTACACCTTTGAGAATTCATATTCCACCTGGTGTTTTAGTTTACCTGTTGCATCTATCACCAACTGGACTGAATTTCAAAAATCCTTCATAGGTAAGTTTGGGAAAGAAACCACTACATGTGCATTAATGGTAGAGTTGTTTTCTCTAACCATTGGTCCTAAAGAAAGCGTAAAAGATATCAATCAAATATTTACAACAATCCTAAACAAATTTCAGGAAGGAACTACCCCTACTTTGGAGTTACAAATTCAATTTTATGCTAATTCTCTACCAGCCTCAATTTCAATGTTTGCAAAAAGAGTAGGTAGAAATACTTTAGAATTAAATTTAGCCTTAAAGTTTGAATATGCCAAGAAGATTGATTTATAAATGAAAGGGTGCAAGGAAGGCCAAAACACACTAGGAAATAAAAATATCACACCCCCAGAAAATATGATCTTAACAAGACATCAAGCCAACTCCAACTCCTCGTAGAGGGCAAAGAAAAAGATTCTATGGACATGGAAATCTTACAAAGGATGATTAAAAAAATGTCCAATGAAATAGTTGACATCAAAAGGAGTATGGGAGAAGGTACCTCCAACCAAAGACCTTATAGACCTTTCTTTAAATGGTCGTTCCCTCCTAAAGCTATTGAGCCACCTCCAATCAATCTAAGAATAGACTTGGAATATGTCACCATGGATAATTATTGTAATTGCCATAAGGAAAATCACTCTAAAAAAACACACCCTGAAAGGATCAATTCTATGAATATAATTGCTAAATATGCTTATTGATGGTTATGCTCAATCTCAAGCAAGTGATGAGTGAATATAAGGGAATGTGGAAGTTTATTCATGTGAAGGTGTTAATGAAAAAATAATGGTACTATGGGATGTATTACCTGGTATAAATGTAATCAAAGATGATGAAAAGATAGAAGAAACTTTGGCAATTCAAACCAGAAGTAAAGGACTGATGCTTCAACCACAATCCATTATTCCTCGGACTTTGATTTCAAAGAAACCATGCACTCCTAACCCAATAAATAGACACACTCTCATTTTCCCTAGTTTACCAAAACACATTTTTTTATTCAAGTCCTATGGAATACAATGACAAATGTGGAAAAAGATCTTTAAAAAATGAAAGCAAATATTTCAATCATGGATTTGTGTAAGATTTATCAACAACGCAAGTTGCTTGTGAATGCTTTAAAAGATGAGAAAGATCAATCTTTAAGTTCTTCTAAAATCGGGAGTAAGACAAATACAGATAACACTCATAAAGCAACAATAAATACTGCCCTGAATGAGAAAAGGTCTAAATCATGGACTCCTCCCTTTTTATTGACCTTTGAAATATTTAACCAAAATGTGCACAATTGCTTAGTGGACTATGCAGCATCATCAAATGTCATGCCTTACTTTGTGTACAAAAAGTTGAATGCTACACCAACACAATGTTCAACCCACATTATCCAGCTTGACAGGTCTGAAGTAAAAGTAATCAAGGAACTAAAAGATGTTTTGGTTCGAATAGCTTCAAAACCCAAAGTCCAGCAAGTCATTGACATAGTTTTGGTTGACATCTCGAAAGCATGTGCACTCTTGCTAAGCAGAGATTGGTCACAAAAGATACAAGGGTATTTTGCATCTGACTAGTCTCACTTATGGTTACCTTGGAATGGTTAGCCGAATAAAATCATAATTGATCAAGAAAAATACATGAAACACACATTAATTGATCAAGAAAAATACATGAAACACACATTAATTGATCTAGAAGCAACCAATGAAACTTCTTCTTCTGAATTTTGTATTTTAGGTAATTATTCATTGGATTCAAACTTTGGAAATATTATGGCTTTGACATCTCAAATTCCATAAACGCAAATGTTTGGATTAGTTTTTCATAATGATTTATCTTTTGAACCAGCAATAGTTACCAAAATTGTAAATATTGTGGTTTTTAATGAGACAACAATTTTTGATAACCTGTCAAAAGATTTAAAAACTGTCAAACAATAAGTATACCCCTAATAGTTGGACTCTACATTTTGATGGATCAAAATCTCATGAAGGAGCTAGAGCCGAATGTCTATTTGTTGACTCTCGTGAAAAACGTAGTTTGTTGTCTTGTAGGTTAGAATTTGATTGCACAAACAACATTGTTGAATATGAAGCATTTTTACAAGGTATGAAAGGGGTTGTGGATCCAAGGATTGAGAAAATCAAAATATTTGGTGATTCTGAAATCATACTCTGACAAATAAAGAATACCATCCACTGCGATTCACCGCACCTTAAAAATTACCACTAGGAAGTACAAAGACTAATGAACAATTTTCTATCATTTAACATCACTACAGTGTCAAGGTCTAAAAATCTTGTGGTTGATTCTCTAACCATTGTTTCTTCTAGGTTATCTCCATTGGAAGATTTCAAGGAAAGAAGATCTGTTATTGAGTTATTATACAAACCCTCGATCCTAAACAACGTTACCAATTGGAAAGTTTTTGAAGGAGATGAACAGATTTTGGAATTTCTTACTAATTGTAAAAAAATCAAAGATTTAGCCATAAATGATGAAAATTTCCATGCATCTTTAGAATAAAATTATGAATAATAAAAATAAATAAATAAATAAAAACAAATTACACAATATGGCTAAAAGGGTCATCATTGTAGAGAAACTTTTTTATTTACAAAATAGATTTAAAAGACCACCAACCATGAAAACAAGTAGTTCCCTTATGACATATGAAGTGTTTAATCTAGGTACTTTAGGTGATCCTAAAAATCTACATATTGGCAAGGATTATTTTGAACAAGAAAAGGAATCTTATGTTACACTTTTCATAAATTATAAGGACATTTTTTCTTGGTCTTATGACAATCTAAAAACCTATGATACACGAATTATCTAGGATATTGTGACTATGAAAAAGGATGTTAAACCTTTTCAACAAAAGTTACTTAGGTTTCATCCTTCCCTCAAACCCCTAATTCAAAAGGAACTCAAGAAAATTCTCAATGCTAAGATTATCATCCAAGTAAAACACTCATCATGGGCTGCCAACCTTGTGCCTATCAATAAGAAATCTGGGGAAAATTGTCTTTGTGTGGATTTTCATAACTTAAACAAGGCTTCAGGAAAATATAGTTAGCAAGTCCCACCCATGGACCAACACCTACAAAGAGTCTCGAGATCTGATATCTTCTCTTTGCTTGATGGATTCTATGGTTATAATCAAGTCTCAGTATCAGAAGAGGATATGAACAAAACTAATTTTCGAACCAAATGGGGTAACTTTCTAAACAAACGAATGCATTTTGGTTTAATCAATGATGGGGATACTTTTCAGAGAGAAATGGATGTTGATTTTATAGGTTTAATCAATAAGTGTGTGGTAGTCTATCTAGATGATGTGATTATGTATTCAAGAAATAGAGTTGATCACATTGCACATCTTACTCAAATTTTTGAAAGATGCAAAAAATATAGAATTCCATTAAATCTAAAGAAAAGTGTTTTTGGTGTTACTGAAGGAAAATTGTTAGGCCATATCATATCAAAAGAAGGAATTACAATCGATCCTGAGAATCTAAGAGTTATATCTCAGTTGTCTTTTCCCCATAACAAGAAATCAATGCAATCCTTCTTTAGAAAGATTAGTTTTGTTAGGAAATTCATCCCTGATTTTGCTAAAACAATAAATCCATTACAAAGAACGATTCTGAAAAACTCAGAATTCAAATGGAATGGTGAAGAGAATGAAGCAATCGACAAAATTAAATCTACTATTTCAAATTATCATGTACTACGTAGTCCTGATTTTGATCGTGAATTATTTTTATATACTTTCGCTTCTGATCAATATCTTATTGCAGTCTTGACAAAAAAGAATGAAGAATATGGGGAAGCTCCAATCTCTTTTATGAGTACAAATCTTCAGGGAACGGAGTTAAATTGTCTAGTCATTGATAAGCAACCTTATGTGGTATACAAAGTTGTTAAACATTGCAGGTCATATATCCTCAAGAATCACACTAAGGTCATACTACCTCACCCTACTATGTGATATTTGTATACCCAACAAGACTTAAGTGAGCAGAGAGGGAATTGGATGATTGTTATACAAGAATTTGATTTTGAAGTAAAATCTACCTGAATTATAAAAGGTCAAAGGTTACGTAGGTTGGTTGTCGAATCCTAAGACTTTGTACTTAAAAAAAAGGATGCAAAAACTAGTTCCTTATTTACATCAATTATGTAACTCTCACACCACCACCTCGTGGCTCTTGGTATTCTAATATGATTTACCTTCTACATCATGGAGTGTGTCCTAATCATATAAATTCAGGAGAGAGGAGGGATTTGAGGTTAAAATATGATCAATATAGGTTGATCAACACTATTCTTTTCTGAAAAAATTGTGATGAAGTGTTGTTGTAATGCTTAGAAAAGAAGATGTTGAGAAGGTATTGAATGATCTTCATGATGGCCCTATTGGAGGACATTTTGCTGGTGAAACCACAACTCACGAAGTTTTGAAAGATTTATATTATTGGCATACTCTCTTTTGGGATGCACACACTTATGTCATGAAATGTAGAATATGTCAAGTGAGCACAATTAGGGAAAAGAAAGCCTCAATAATTTTACAACTAGTTAGGATCATTAGACCTTTAGAGAAATGGGGCATGGACATTATTGGAGAAATAAGCCCTCACTCGTCAAAGAAGAAAAAATATATATTGATATCAACATATTATCTCACTCGATGGTTTGAAGTTATTTCCCTAACAAAAGTGAATGAAAAGGAAATTATTCAATTTTTAGAACAATATTTAATCACCAGGTTTAGGTTGCCTTCTCTGATTGTTTTTTATCATGTTGCTTACTTTTCCTCTTCATTTTTTACTGAATTTCCATTAGACAGAAGGACCATCCTCAAATATTTGAAAACTTATTATCCACAAGGAAATGGGGCAGCCGAGTCCACCAATAAAAACTTAATTTGCATCTTGAAAAATATTGTCACTGAGAATCATAGAAATTGGCATAATACTTTACATAATGCACTATGGGATAATAGAGTAAATCCTAAGGAAGCCTTGGGTACCTCCCCATACTTTCTGGTATACAAATAAGAAGCAATATTGTCAAAAAATGTCTACCTCATTTCCCTATAGTTATCTTAAACTTCAAGTGGTCAACTTCTCTCTATTATGCAACAATGAATCAATACACGTCTTGTGTTGGAGGAAGAAAGGGAAAAGGCTAGACAGAAGTTTGCAGCACACCAAAATATAGTTAAGCAGTGGTTTCATAAACATAATACAAGTGATAAGGATTTTGACATAGACGATTTGGTCTTAAAGTGGGATAAATTCAATGAATCAAAGGGAAAGCACACTAAGCTTCATAATTTGCAGCTTAGTACTTACCAAATTGTTTAGAATATAGGGGTAGGAACATACCACTTACAAAGTCTAGAAGGGGAATTAGATTCTCTTCCTATTAATGGTCAAACCATTAGACGTTTTTCCACCTAGTTGTTCTCACAAGTAGTTTTTGTATTGTAGTTTACTATTTTGATTTGTGCTTTAGTTCCATTTTACCATTTCTTCATTTTTGTTTGCATAAGGTTACTTTCATTGTTTAATTTTCTCTTCATGTAAGTTCTATGCGTATTTATTTTTTATTATTTCCCACACGAATTCCTAGGAAATTGTGTTTTCTCAACATCTGGTCTATGGAACATGGCATTCTATCTCTCATCCTAATATCCTTATGTAATACCCTTGTTTCCCCCTATTTGTAAATATAACTATAACTGGACAAGAGACTATGGCAGACTAGATATGTGTGAATGTTTGATTTGATGAACCTTTTTGTTGTAAAAGGTTAATGTATGTATTTTTTGTTATTAACAGAAAATGGATAAGTGTTGCACAATTGCTGAAAGGGGGAGTTTTCCAAGATAGACCATGGATGTTGTGAGAGAGATAGTGAGGGGAACCATAAATGGTTGAGATGACCTTCTACTAAACCAGTACCTTACTGGATTTAATGGCTAAGACCCAAAATAGTCCTCTGACCCAGAAACGAATTACCAGTCAGATTGGTAGCTAGAAGAGTCCTCCTCAAGAGTTAATGAGGAGATGGGGAAGAGTACCCATCTACAAGACTTCAATACCTGACCATGAGTTGGGGATTCGGACCCACACAACCTTACTGAGGAAGGAAATAAAAGAGGTAATCCGTGGCAAGAGGCAGATCTGCGAAAGAAAGTAGAGTCGAAAAAGACATGTCTCGAAAAGAGAAAAGAGTGCTTGCAGCTCTCTGGTTCGAGGAAGAAATGAGAAATAAGATTTTTATGGATGCAAGAAGTCATTGGAAAGGATTTTGTTTCAAGTTGATAAACGGGGCTGACGAGTGAGTGTGGAAGTACTCGTGCAGACCTCCTTGCTTGGTATAGAGAAAACTCGTTGTCAGGATCCTGTGGGGGGGAGGAGAGTAACCTTTGTCCCTGATTGTCATTGAGAAAGAAGAAAGAGTCTCTCTCAGAGCATCATGGTCTAGCTCGGGGGTGGCCAGCGGTAAATCCATTCATGAGTGGTTGTGCCTATGGTTGGGTGGAAATAGGCACCCCTTTCAGCAATCGCTTCACAAACCCTGGTTTTATGATAAGTATTTTCATACCCTGTGTGTTGAAATGGAAATGATGAGTGAGTATATTTATATGTTTATGACTGAGTTCTATATTGAATGATTAAGGTATAAATGTGTATTGTTTCTCTGTGAACCCATGCTTTGAAGGGTCTTTTGTTTACTTCATCTTAGCAGCTAGAGAGATATGAGATGTAAGTATGCAAGAGTGTTGGGGAGGGATTATTGGGATGCTTAAGTCTTGCCGACCTCTAGAATCTACCTTCACATGAATACTGAGTTCAAACCCTACTGAAGGAGGGCACCTCCTTTAGACCTTTCACTCATGTGAACAAGGGATCATGCTCGTGTACTTAACCAACTCACGGCTAAGAGATTGTCACTTATCCCACGAGAGTTTTCGAAGGATCCATGTAACCAAGGTCTAGGAACCCTGCGCTAAGCCCGAAAGGAGCTAAACCTCTCTGGATTCAGAACTCTGGGAATTCAGAGCTCTAGATTGTTTCGACCTTACCATTTATAAACCAGACGAAGGCAACTGGTTGTTACGGTTAGCCACGGGGATGACCAGTTCCTGACAGATTCCCTAACTAGGATAGATAGACATGCCCCACCTCTAAACCTTGATCCATTCATTAATCCCAAGGTAACGCGAGCCACATATCCAAGGGTATTAGGGAGTCCCCTTGGCCATTGGATTTATGTCGAGGGAACTTCGATGA
>SNQJ01S0205304.1:0-16485 GCA_010110895.2 Picea sitchensis | reverse complement strand
TGTGATAAATATTTTGAAAATGAGATCTAATATGGGTATAGGTTGGACAATCTAAGAGAAAGTGATTTTCATCTTCAACATTCTTAGTGTCACAAAGGTGACACACTCTTTCATCCCATGGTGTTTTAGGAATTGACCAACGCTCAGTTTCACTATGGAGCTCATGAGAATTTGTTCTTATCTTAACAATGCTTATTTTTTTCTTTACACTTGGCAAAACAGATAGACAATTTTGATCTTCTAGATTAAGGTTGATTACATCTTTATGATACCTTAATTTTCTTTTTTCCTCTTTATTACACCACATTTTCTCCTTAAATTTTGATTTGTATATATATAAAACAAAAGGTAATACAAATTTCTAAATTAACAAAACATATATATTCACTTTTTAAATTAACAAAAGATATGTATAGGTGTAGGTGTGAATAATGTCTTATTAATTTTATTTCATATACATATAATTAAAATTATTTACAATACATCCAACCATATCATTATATTTACATAAACATTTAAATTATGAGAAATCAATATATATATATATATATATATATATATTCTCTTTTTTATAAATAAAATAGTTATATTTCTTTTAAGGAAATTTACAATAACATGTAAAATTAGTTTTTTTTTCATTGAAAATTTTGTTTTATATTTATATTAAATATAAACTGATTATAAACATGATAATTCAGCATCATATGCCAATTACATCCTTTGATAATAGTTTATTCCCCATAGCAAGACACAAGACT
The DNA here is from genome assembly GCA_010110895.2 of Picea sitchensis. NCBI lineage: Eukaryota > Viridiplantae > Streptophyta > Pinopsida > Pinales > Pinaceae > Picea > Picea sitchensis. The sequence goes on along the minus strand of SNQJ01S0205304.1, from coordinate 15,727 downwards.
ATAATCCCCCAGTTTATACTCTGGTCCAAAATACACAAATCATTGAGGATCAAAGTACATATTCCACAAAAAAAGACAACAATTAGACTCCCCCAAAAGACACATCACTAATGATCCATGCAACAACTCCAAGACTTCTAGAATAGATTTAGAAACATATGAGGACCCTCATGACTCTCTTCACAAAGATAGTAGGCAATTTTTCCGGNACAAAAAAAGACAACAATTAGACTCCCCCAAAAGACACATCACTAATGATCCATGCAACAACTCCAAGACTTCTAGAATAGATTTAGAAACATATGAGGACCCTCATGACTCTCTTCACAAAGATAGTAGGCAATTTTTCCGGGGTCCTTTTTGAGAGCCTGTTTTGAAAGACTATCCGCCTCTTGATTTCCTTCTTTGAAAACATGTGCAAAGGAGATTTTTCGGAAGTGCTTGATAATTTCTAAGATCCTGTCCTTCCAGCATTCCAAAGAGACCACATGAAGACGACCCTTTCCCCATAGCCATTCTATAACAATTTTTGAGTCCCCCTAGACAAGTAAATCCAAAATTGATAGCCGAGAAGCCAACGTAAGAAGGGCCCATACCCCCAAAAGCTTTGCTCTCCTGTTGGTGCCAGGTTCACAGTTGAAGAACCATTTATAAGATTGATGATCGTTGGCCCTTATTACCCCGTCGACCCCACTGTTTTGACCATATTGTTGTGCAACCCCATCAAACCATCTGATAGTGCCACCACCTGCAAACAAACAAAGAAATTTCCTCGGGGCAAAAGCTTTCAACTTTTTTTGTAATCACCCGCAACACTTAAAGTTTTGTAGAACACCTTCTGTATAGAGGGATTTCCATCTTCGAAAATAGAATAATTCATTTCCAACCATATATACCAGCAAATAAAGGTCAACAAAGTAAGATAGGATTTATTATGAGCCTTCCAGTTTTTGAAACATTCTGCCACAGAGGTACCATTCCACCCTGTAATATGTTTTATGGCCAATTTAATCCTATCCCAGATTGTGATCATGAAAGGGCACTCTACAAACAAATGTAAAGTGTTTTCCTTATTGTTCTTATACAAATAACAAAGGCTCGGTTCGCTATGACCTCTATGTTGTAAATTCTCCCAAGTGAGAATTTTGTTCTCAACAACCAGCCAAATAAAAATCTTGATTTTTAAAGGACACTCCCATGACCAAAGTGTCTTCCTCCATCCTCCAATAGAAAAATTCTAGTACTTTGCTTCGGTGGCTTCATAAAAAAAAATTACTGTTATCTGGCTCGATGAGTCGCCTCCTGTCCATTTTAGTACATCCGGCTTCGCTTGCAACTGTACACCAGAGTTTATTAAGGCACATCTGAATGCCTTCCATTCTAAAGTTGTTTGCCCCTCCAATTCCAAGTCATCACTTGAAATCCAGTTTGAGCATATCATTCATGGTCATGTCTCACAACTAGCCCGATATAAGTAATAAACCCCTCTCTGATTAAGAATTGATATCAGGTCATCGGACATGATGGTTGCTTCCCCCATACCTAGGATTCAGTCTTTGCCAATAAGGATAGATTCACCCATCCCCGGACACCAAGCTATCCAATGCAGCTGTAAATGCATGGATTTGAGTGGATTTTTCCACATCTGCGAACCTTTTTCCCCCACCACAGAAACCAATCAAAGCCATCTCGCTACAGAACCAAATGGAATATATTTGTCTTTTATGACCCGATGCCAAAGGCATTCTATCATCAGCACCCTCCACAAAGTATTCACAGTCAAGGCTTTATAGAAGTTGAAAATATTTCTTAGTCCCCATCCCCCGTGAATATTTGGTTGAGCAATGAGCTTCCATTTACACAGATGGTAGATATTCTTTTGTGTACATCCTAAACAAAGAAAAGAGAAGACCACTTGGTGAATTCTATTGAGCACAGATGACAGAATATGAGCCATTTCCATCCAGTAGACTAGTTGGCTCTCTAAAACAGCCTTAATTAGAACCAAGCGGTCGCCAATGGAAATCCATCTATTGCACCAAAGGTTTATCCTCTTCTCAAATTTTGCAATAAGCCAGTGCCAATCCTCCACCTGATACCTGCCAAGTTTTAGATAGTAACCAAGATACCTGAAACCTTCAATAAGATCATAAAAATTAAAATGAAAGGATTCTTTTAATGTATCCAGAACATTTTGCTGAACTCTAAAGTGGAGGAAGGATGTCTTCTAAATATTTATAAAGTGTCCAGTAGCACTATAAAAATCAATCAGTATCCTATTTATCTCCTGTCATTCATCAAGAGAGGCTTTTGACATTATAAGAATGTCATCAATGAAAAGAAGATGGAGGATCCTAATTAATCTTGAAACCTTTATTTCAGTCAATGTGCCTTCAACTTGGCTTCTTTTGAGTGTCAAACTCAACCCTTCCATCACCAGAATGAACAACAAAGGCGACAATGGGCATCCCTGTCTTAGCCCTTTTCCACTTTTGAAGAAATCCGTCGGCTCTCCATTAATTATAACAACGAAGGTTGTTGTTGTGACACATCCCATGATCCATTTAGTCGTAGGCAGTCCGAACCCTCATTGGAGAAGAGTGAAACGGAGAAAGTCCGAACTTATACAATCGTATGCTTTCTTTAAGTCAATGTTTAAAATTAAAGCTTGTAGTTTTTTAGCTTTGATACCGTGAAGGCACTCTTGTGTTGTTCCGATGGCATCAAGAATTTGCCTTCCTTTAAAAGTCGAGTTCAAAGACCCGATAACCTCTCCACTTAGTCTGGATTCCTCAACAGCCTCAAGTAGATCTTTCACAACCATCTCATAGAAGTGTAAAAAGAACTCAACAGTCCACTCGTCGGGACCTGGACTTTTGTCCTTGGTGAAACCCTTTAGGACTTCTAGAACTTCCTCGCTAGTGAAAGGCTTCTCAAGTAATTGAAATTCTTCTTCGGAAACCATTCTTGGGAAAAGTCTAACCGATGCAATCTGATCCTTAATCAAATTGTGCCCCATATCTTGATAGAATGAACTAAAGAATCTCTGCACTTCATCCTTTATAGCCTCCTGACCATAGTGAACTTGATCGAACTCATCCTTTATTTCCCATAAGTGTTTTTTATTTCTTCTATAAATGGAAAATCGATGGAAATATTTTGTATTTTTGTCCCTGCACTGAATCCAAGTAGCCCTACTTTTTAGACGTCACCGTTCCTGCTCTGCCAGAAGTAATTTATTTCGTTCAGCTTCAAGTGTTTTTAGTCGAGGATCAAAATCAATACTGTGATCACCATTTAATTTTTGCTTGATAAGGAGAGCAATCTTTGCTTCAGTGCTTTCAAATACTTGTTGATCCTTTTGTTTCCTTTCAGTAATCCATACCTTCACGCGAGCTTTTAGCATGCTCAGCTTCCTGACCAGACTCCTTTGAGCTCCCTCCTCCTCATAATCCTGATGAGTGTTCCACACTTCCCAAACCAATTCAACGAATGACTCTTCTCGTAAACAGACTGTGTTAAATTTAAACGGATGAGCTACAAACATGTAACCAATATCCAATTGAAAAAGAACAGGTGCATGGTCGGAAATAAACATAAATTCCACCCATGATCGATATCTGGATGAAGCAAGTAGAGTAGCATCTAGTCTTTTTTGTATCCCATCCACCCCACTTCTACCGTTTCGCCAAGTTGGCACCACCTCCGTAGGCATTATATCAACCAAATGATTTTTTGAGAAAATATCTTTAAAAAAAATCGCCAGGGGATTTGGTAAAGCTGATGCACCCCATAATTCTTATGTACTAGTCGTAAAGTTCAGGTCCCCTGCTAGTATAAGATCACCCAGTGCTAACAAACATTTTGCGTCCATCTTTTCCCAAAACTGTTTGCGCCCGGTGCACGAGCCATAAACATTTAAAAAATAAATCTTTCTTTTGTCAAGTAGTCGTATACCTATCAATAAAATCCCGCCAACACTTAGAAGAGGCTTTAACACAAAAATATTTGGATTCCATGCCACCAAAAGTCCACCCGACTTCCCTACAAAACTAACTGCACAGATCATCCAGGGAGGACATAAAATGTTCATTAATTTTCTAGCCTTCTCCTCAGCGACTAAGGTCTCTTGGAGAAAAATAATATTGTGCATTGACAACTAACATAAAATGACCCCAAAAGCATGACGAAGAGGTTTAGAAAATATATCACAGAAAATCACCTCAAAATCATGACGAAGAGGTTTAGAAAATATCATAATCACCCCTTAACTATGAAGAAGGGTCAAAGTTTTGAAATTTCAAAAGCGCATTCACAACTAGAGGAAGCAAACGGAAAATAGTCCTTAAAGTCATGAAAATAGTCCATAAAGGTAGGTTTAGAGAATATCACGATTTCGATAAAGTATGAAAAAGAATGAACGTTTCAAAGTTTCAAAATGATAAAAGAAACATGTATTATTTAGGAAAAATAAAATTTTAAATTTTTAAATAATAAATAATAATATATTAAGAACTATGTATTTTGTAGTTTAGTTGTGTAAATTTGGTAAAATTGTTAGTTTAAACATTTTATTAATTTTGTAAATTTGGTTAGTTTAAACATTTTCTTAAATATATTAAATATGAATATTAAAGAAGAAAATTAAACAATTCTCAAAACACTTGAGTCTAAAGAATATTTCATCTTTATGACATTAAGAGGGTTGAAGACTTTTTCTTAAAAGGTATATAGATTACAATTTCAAAATATTTATCACAATATGACCTTCCTAACCTTCTAACTCATCAAAACTATGGTGATCTTGGAATCCTTCTCTTACTATTTTTTGAGCACATAAATAAAATTATGAAGAAATCCAAGCAATTTTTTACCTTTCTTAAGGTTTGGATGTTAAGCATTATCATCATCAATCTAAGTCCATTCTATCCTCCTTATAGAAGCAAGTCTTTCCTCCATTGAGAACCTAAGTGTGACTAGATACCTAATGTATAACAAGGGTTGCATGGCAGCTTAGTCCCTGCCATGTAGATTTGGAAATGGAGATGATAGCTGAGACCCTATAATTATTGATGATGATGATTACTGTTAAACATGAACAATATGTTAATTAGGGGCTAGTTTCATAGTCTTAAAAGAAATCAATTTGTAAAGATTTTAAATGAAAAAAATTAATACCGTCAGAAAGATTGGAATTCAAAGAATTCGACGACGTGCTGCTCCATGACACTTAGTTTATAGATTTGTCATATGCGGTATTGGTCAGGATCTCTGACCACATTTTTACTTTAATGTGGATGTTGTATAGTTTTGGGATTAACCTAAATTTCCTTGAGGAATAAAGAAAGAAGTCACTCTAATATTAAAAATGTTATCACATCTAAATTTAAAGAGAAATTGTAGTGTAATAAATAATTAGAGGATAAAGAAAAATTAATATATAATAAGGAGGTGATCAACCCTGATCTAGAAGATCAAAAGTATAATTTGACTAGAGTAAATAAGAAAATCAACCATGCTAAAATTTCTAAGGGGTGGAAAGAATTTCTCATCTTTGTAACATTAAGAGGGGTTGAAAGAATTTTTCATATTTGTAACATTAATAGGGTTGAGAATGAAAAACACCTTTGTCTTAGAATGTCTTGCCTACACCTACATTAAATCACAATTTCAAAATATTTGTTACAATATTGACTTTCTAACTTTTTTTTTCCAAAATGAAATTTTCTCCATTGTATTAGTAATATAACTATTACATCTGGAGGATCACCAAAAAACTCTCCAAGTGTGACTAATAGAGTTGAGTCACTACAAACAACAATCATTCAAACATGATAGGGTAGTAATAAAACTACCAAATCCCTAACATGGCAAGACTAGAAAAGGGAAATGTGTTCTCATTGCCATTTTCCCATCTATAAAAGGTGATCCTGCCTTTCTCATTGCCATTTTCCCATCTATAAAAGGTGATCCTGCCTTCAGGTTCTATAAGAGATTTTTTTGATAGGCTTCTATATTGTGTGCCTTGTAGATATGATGACTTTCTAACTTTTTAACACATCAAAACTATGGTGATATAATAAGACTTCTCTTTAAAGCTTTTAGATTATAGTCAATATTTTAGCTAAATTAAGTAATTTTATCTTCTTAAGATTTGATAAACCAAATTTAATGTGAGTGTATGTTAACCATCATTAACAAATTATCTAAATATATATTAATTATCATTAACATTTTAAAACTTATTTTTAAATTTCATAAATATATAAAATTATATATTGTTTTTCTTTATTTCATTATTTTTTAAGAGATGAATTAAGAATTTGTTAAAATACTATAAACATAAAACAAATTACGCAATAACACGATATATTTCTACAAAAGCTTCTATACAAAATGTTTACAATCCTTGTCTTCCATTTAATGTAAAGTTAAATTGTAAGGAAAATAACATGAATATTAAAAAGGAAAAGAATGGAATCACTCATACACCCACCCACCCACCTGTAAGTAAGAAATGATATCCGTTAGGGTGGCACCCACAAGGCTGGAGTGCATTATGTGCATGTGATGGTACTAAATTGGCATCATCACCAACAACAAACCAATTGCGAATTGCTAAACTAACGGTAATGCGCTTTGACCCACGTCGTGTCCACACACTCTAAACTAAAAATTTACCGTTACTTGGAAGCCGTATTTTTTCGCTAATAATAAAACTTGTCGGAAATAGTCTATTTTGGGTGAAGCGTTGTGTTGGAATTGGAACTCAATCAAGGAAGAGAAGAAAGAGAAGATTGGGGAAAATTATATAATATAAATCGAATAAGTTGCTTGAACTCTGATCCCGTTTGCTCTTTGGAACAGCTGTCGAATCGGACGAATACATCTGTCGCCCCAACGGCTAATCGTAACTTGGTAAGTGCAGAACATTTTGAAAGTGGATTGACTTTACCTATACATACATTGGGTGATAAAGAGTGGAAGGGGGTTACATTGTCCATATCAAACTGGAATGAAACTGGGTTACATTGGCCATATCAATCTGGAATGAAACGATAAAGAGTGGAACTCTGTTACATTTTATTTGTTGTGCAACAGAAAACGAAAATGAAGACGGACATGGGCATGCCTCTCCTCGATTATGCACTTCTTCGCCTCTCGCCCAACCGTACCAGGTGAGGCCATTTAGCGATCCATCAAGAGTTTATATTTTCTTTCACCCATTAGAGCGATCATCTGCCTGTAATTGATCTGGAGGGCTATAAATAGCGCATGCTCTGCTCTTAACCCCCTGCCTGCCATTTTTATAATGGCAGATGTGAGATGTTTGTTTCAGGCGGAGGCCAAACTGAGAAACTGACTTCGGGCCCAACGAAACCCCTCCTTATGCAACTGAGATTAGCAGAATCAGAGGATCAAATGTGTCGGAGCGGTCATTTAATCAAACTAGAGACGCCTGAAGATCAGAATCCAAATGGAACATCAGCTGTATGGTTCAACAGAGACACCATAGAGAGGTCAGTACTACTAGTTTCTTACTACTGCTGGGGAATTCTTTTCTGTTTATAGTCCACTATCTTAAGTTTTTAGATTTCAAGCAATCTTCAGATTGGAAAATTGAGAATGTCCAACTTCAGTATGTATAGCTTTAGCTCTCCGATGATAGATATTGAGGGAATTTATCAAAACCCTGGCCAGAATTGGGTATTTATCTGGAAAAGCTCATAAACTAGTTTATTTATGTTGACTTCTATCAAATTTTCCAATACTCGTGCCCCTTTAAAACATTATGAATGCGTTCTCATGTCAAGTCCAATATATAGCGTGAAATCAGGCCTGGCGACCATTTCAGGTCCATTGCAGACCAAATTATATACGTAGCGAAGTGGCATGCTTGAATAAATAATTTGTGATAATGTTTTGTGGTTAGATTCTCCAACTTTGTAAACAATCCTGAAGTTATCGAGCGGATAAATATATTGGAATCCGAGATTTCACAGTTGGAGGAGGCCAAGAACTTCCAGCTTGATTTGTATTCACAGGTAATTCTCTCTGTGTGTGTATGACTCCACTAATTTATTGTGGAATTATTTATATTAAGACGTAATAAGTTTATTTTTCCAGGATGATGCCGATGAAATTTCCAGTTTACCGTCGGTAACAGGTATCTTTAACTATATGTAGTATTGACTTCAATATATTAGGGCGTGGAAAAATAATGATTACGCAGATAATAGAGATCTTTGTTCAATACACTTAGCATTTAAAATGAGACAGTCTATTGCGCAATATAACAATTCAATTTAAGCATTTAGAGTACTCTTTTTATCTACAAATGGAAATAGAATGTAGCATGTCATGCTCGGATTATATGTGACATATTTGCTGATTAGATTTCAATGCATTGTGGTTGATATAGACGGCAGCAGTTGCAGAGCATCCTTTAAGGTACAGAGTTACAAATATGCCTTTTCTCTACGGAACTTGGACCCTGATTCTACTCGCAAAAATTCAAGCATAGCTATAACGTTTATTAGGAAAGATTACAAGTCAGTGAATAGTCTTATAAATGAGATATCCGTTTAGTATTCTGATCTCTGAAGTTTTTTACAGATGAGTTCACAGACAGAAACGACAGATACTTCTAAGTGAGTATCCTTTTGTCTAATATATGTTACAATCACGACAACAGTAGTCTATCAGGATCATCTTCCCGCAGTTTTATATTATGATTCTTTGGGTTACTGTCCTCTGACAATTATAGCATTTAAATATTCTTGCAGAAGGGAACTTTTGCGTGCCATTGATGCCCGACTCAGAGCACTACATAAAGAATTAAGCATGGCCATAGCTCGTGCCGATGCCGCGGGGTTTTCAGAAGAGCACTTGGAGAACCTCCTCCTATTCGCACAATACTTTGGAGCTACTCGTTTGAGGTGTGGATTCAGTTCCCATTCAAGTGTAACAAGGCTATTGATGTCGTAAATGTTTTACGCTTTAACTACAGACAATTCTACGTTTTCTATGTGAAATAACTGTCGTTTTGGTTGTGTATTGCAGAGATGCTTGTGCCCAATATAGAAAAACTAGGGACCTGTCAGGATCCGAACGATCCCATGAAAATGGAAGCAACAGGCAAGCAGAGAAATTTGAATATGGTGGACTTGATGGGCAATCAGGCTCTATCTCAGTCGATTCGCCTGCTAAGCAGGATGTTTATATGTTTAGAAAGCAAAATTCTATTTCTTCCTCTGGGAAGTTTCAACAGAAAAAGAAAGAGCTGGAGCCCTGTCATTCTAGTGGCTCCCCCCTTGGTCATTCAGAGTCTATTAATAATGCTAAGAATGAGAACTCTAAGGATTATAGTAAGATTAGGCTCGATAGCAAATGGAAAAATTCTCAAGTGACTGACAAACCCAATGCTAGAATCAATGACTTTGCAGGTACAGACGAGAAAAGTTGGGAATCTGAATCTCAACACGCAGTTTTAAATACAGCCGTTCACTCTCCTGTGAATATGGAATCTGCAAGTGCCGAAAACAATCATAATTATGACGCCGTCACCAGAAGACTCGGCGTTCAAGCTACCGTAAGTCTATTTGAAAACAAGCAAAACAACATAATTGATTCAAATCAAGGTTTTATAAAAACTGTAGGTTCAGAAAATCAAAGGTTATTGTCTACGGGAGAAATGAGTTTAAGGAGATGGAGTGGCGAGAGTGACATGAGCATGGATTTATCATCGCAGCACTCCACCAACAATGAAAATCAAGCACAGATTTGTCTACAGAATTCTGTTGTTGAAAACACCGAGATGCAATTGAAGCTGAAGGTAGATGAACCCATTCTATTTCCGAGGAAATTTGTTGAAAACTACAAAACTAAACTTCAGTTGAATGAAGAGATGAGGAAGAAGGCCAGAAAACTTGAGGCACCTTTCGCTGGCAAATTCAAAAGCCATGATGGGCCTGGAAGCATGTCTGATGCTCTAGTAATGAACATCGATATTGAAGATTCTACAGGTATGGCATTGAAAGAGCCTACCGCTGAGAAGGAAATGGATGAAAAGTCCGGAATGTTCAAAAGTTCAATGGATTTGAATCTACAACTTTTGGAAGAAATGATCGAAAACAGGAACAAACAGGCGCAATTGGGTGATGAGTGTTCCTCGCAGGATCTGAGAGGGAAACGCTATGACTTATACATGATGAAACGAGAAGCAAAGTTGAGGGAGGAAGAGCCTTTAAAAAGGTTGGAGAATGAAGAAAAATTTAAGGTGATGGAGAAATTCCTAGAACAGAGTAAAGCAAACATTGAAGGGAAGAGAAATCCTGCTATCCATGCCAGCACTCTGACCCAAACTGCAAAGGCTGGAGAAGAAGAAACCAATAATTTGTTCAAGGAACACACAGGTAACAAGCAGAGTAAGAAAGTTACATTCAAAAATTCTGCTCTTGCTGCAATGGTTCCTCCATCTTCTAAGGACCCGCCAAGGCAAACGAGACCATCCAAACCAATGCCTTGTGTCACTACTACTCCCAATTCTATTTCTTCAAATAAGCAAAGGAATCAATCTAGTATGGCTAAAAATAAATTAGCTAGATCTGTTCCCAATTTTACAGATCTAAAAAAGGAAAATACAAAACCTTCCCCAGGAAAATCTGGTTTTGGTTTTCCTTCAGTTTATCAGAAGTCTGGATCTTTTTCTTATGCACAGCATCAAAATAAGAAAAAAGGTTGCAATCAATCTACTTCTCCTGTACAGGTTAACCGCTCTCTATCTGCAAACAGTATGAATGAGAAGAAACGACGCAACAAAGATATGATGAAAAGCTGTGCCAGTGTGAGTGAATTGAAGAATTTGTCAGGCCCCAGGTATGAAAGAGGTATACTGAGCCCATTAAAGGCTTCCAAAACCAACAAAAACAGTAGCTCTGTTGAAAGTAGATCTTTTCTCACCAAAGGCAGAGGAACAGGAGCAAGCATTGGACCTGGCACTACTGAGACCAAAGTTTCTCCTCTGAAGAACATGGAGTATAAAGGTGTAGACAAACAGGGTAGTAGTTCTCAATCATCAAATGCTGTAGATGTAGAAAAGAATAACATGGGTAAGCACAATAGGATGAACATCTCATATGCTCAATGTCATTCAGATACATCAGCTTATGACAGTGAAGAAAAAAGAGGATTTAAGACACCGGATTCATCTCCATTGAAAATGCCACTGTTTTCCAGAGATGAAAAATATAGAGAAAAATCTGGGCATATTATGGGGGGCTCTGATAGTTATGTTTATAGGAGGGTGACTGCTAATTCTTCTCAGCAATTCCAGCAGGTTTCTCCCGAGGAACTGAAAAGGTTCCTGAATTCTGGTCAGACAACCATGGTTTCTGAAGCTGTTAACACAGAAGACCAGGAAGATGATTTTATGAGGAGGAGCAGGCTATTTCCATATGACACAAGTTATGGCTTTTCAGGAGTACAGAATGAGCAAGTCAGGAGTAAGTGGGTGCATTTTAAATTATGTTGATTATTATAAGAATGTACGTGATACTAGTATAGCTAGTATTTTTAGGGACCTTCCTTGCAGCCTTTACATGACAAGTAAAATAGCTCTTTACGGGCATTGCCCTCCTCAATTCTAATCCGCCCATGTAGATATATAAGGATTGAGCACTATAGTATAATCTCCCATTAACTGTACTAGTCTGTGATCTCATAAAGCTAATGTAAGTGTACCAGTAATTTGAAACGGTATTCTGTAGACACTAATGTCTGTCTGACCAGATATGTAAGTCTACTAAACAAATTGGCTAGTATCATTACCACCAAAAAGGTAAGTGCAATAAGGGATCTAATGCATTGCTATCTTGCAGTCCAGTCTCTCCGAGCTTCTGTTCCAGCCTGGCCTGCAAACTTTGAGTTAGAGGAAGACCAGACTCCTGGAGTTGGTTCCTTGTCTAAAGGTAAGTTGCATTACTTTTCCACAAAGCCTTGTATTAGATGAGAGAACGTTGACGGTCATGCAGCTAATATTGTTGATTTGGTGGTGGTAATGCTACTCAATGCTCATATTGTTGATTTTGGACAGCACCTCCCTCTTGCCTCTCACAGTCGTCATTCAAAGGCAGAGGAAATGACCCCAAGTCTGGCTCATCTACAATGAAATCTGGGGATGTACAATACTAGTTCTTGCAACTAGCCTCCTACCCGTCCAATGCATATCAAATATACATACAAGCTATTTTTCATGACAAGAGCTTCAACAGTTGGCAAGACATATCAGCATAGCTATGGATTTGTGGGCTCTGATGAATCAAATTTGGTTATCTGTTGTCGTAAGTTGTGTAGAATAGAGTGGATTTAAGTGGTGTGAAGAATGGAGCTTTAGCTTTCAAGGTTACTGGGTCTAGGCATTCAATTAGCACATCAGTTGTGTGTGGGCGGATCAGACTATTATTTTTGCAGAGGCAAGAACAGAGTGTTTAAGTCATTGCAAGTATCACCTACAAAGCGTATTGACATTTATTGGTTGAATTTGAACTTTAAGAAAAGCCGTTTTACTGCCATAGTGTAATATTTCATCCTTATAATTTATAGCTGGATGTTGATAATCTTAATGAATATAAATAATATTTTAAACGTCGACTCTGCCTTCCATTGTGAAAATCTTGCCACTATTCTGTTGTCCACAATGTGCTGAGAGAAGCGTTAGAGAGGATTCAATTGTTCGTGATGGTACTGAGAGTCCATAATTGTGCTGTGAGAAGCCTTAGAGGATTCTGTTGTTCACGATTGTAATGAGAGAAGCCTTGTCCTCCACAGTGAGTTATTTCTAACACGATTGTATTGAGAGAAGCCATGTCCTCCACAGTGAGTTATTTCTCACACGATTGTATTGAGAGAAGCCATGTCCTCCACAGTGAGTTATTTCGCACAGCCTTACGATTCTATTGTTCATGATTGCATTCAGAGAAGCCATGGACTTCACATTAAAATATTTTTTTTCATAATTGTATTGAGAGAAGCCACGACTCCATACTTCGATATTTTCTTTCTTTTATATATATAATATAATATTGAATTTGCATTTTGATATTTTTATTTTTAACAAAATATTAAAATTTATATTTTTATAAGATCTAAAGTTAAAATAAATTTATATTTAATTATTTAATACAAATCTTTGCAAATTAATTATATTTAATTATTTAATACAAATCTTTGCAAATTAATTATATTAATTAATTTTTTAATAGTTCAAATTAGAGAAACAAAAATGAATAGTGATAATAGAAATCACTTTTAAATTGAATTCTATTATAATTTATTTTATTGGCAAAAAATTACAGATATTTAATAAACATTTGTAAATATTACAGATATAAATTGGCATTGAGAATGCATTACAATAACATAAATAACATAAATATCAAGTGATTGGTTAACAATACCAAGAATTATTAAGTAGTTAGAAGGTAAAGATACTAAGAATTATTAAGTAGTTAGAAGCTAAAAATAGAGATTAGGATGTAAAACTAAATTACTATATCATATTATATCATTTTAAATTATGATGGTTTTATTAAATAAATTTTTGAATTTTATTTTATGCAAAGTATTTGTTTTATCTATCTCTCATGTAGAGCTAAAAGTTGCTCTCTCTTTTTCCATGGGAAAAGTTTCTCATTTATATTCAACAGTATATAAAGTTTTTACAGAGCAGCATATAAAATGCCCGCAAGCTACTCTTTCTTGATGAAACCATCTAATTGTTTGACATTGTATTAGTTGTAATAAAATAAGATATTAAAATAATAATAATACCTCTAGATAGCAAAAAAAATGTGTGGAAGGTCATGTTACCATATGACCTATAACATTTTCTCCTTTGTAAGTGGTAGAAGGGTTAGGGTTACCTTATGGCCTATAACATTTTCTTCTTTGTAATGGTACCAAGGTTATGCAATTTTTTTAATTTATAACACATTTGAAACTTAAATAAAAGAAATTTTAATATTTTTATTAGTCAACAATTATTAGTAGATTGAAAAATGTGGTTAATGTAAGTTTTTTTACTTAATAATACATTTATGAGTTTTAAATATACCAAAAAAATTAAAAAATTATTAAGCAATTTTTTTTAGATGGGTAGCCAATAAGGAAATAACTAAATGAGTACTAAGCATTAATTATTAGTAGTCGTAAAGATGTGCTCCTATATAAAATTCATTATTGACAAGGTCATAGTATTGCATCCTATTCATTATTGATAAGGTCATAGTATTGCATCCTAAATGTTCAAGGAAAATTCTTGATTGTAGTGTTATTCATCATAGACCACATAACTAGATGCTCCATCCCACACAAGAATATTAACAAATACACATATTGCATTTATTAATGGGAATGAAACTTCCAACTATAATTTGACCACTAAACAACTAATCAAACAATTCAAAGGAAGACATAACAATATGACAAGAGTGTTAGTAGATGCTTAAGATTACCTTAGATTTTGTTGTAACTAGGACATAGTCTGTTGTATCCTTTTATTTTTATTTTTAATTTTCTCAAGTGGAATTTGTTCTTTGAGATTACGCACATGAGAATCTTACAATTTGTTGCTTGATCCTCGTATTTTTGTTATCTAATGATGGATCTTACATAGGAGCGAATCAGAGAGTACATATTCCATTTCAGATGTAAAACAAATTAGTGATTAATAGTGATAATTTGTTCCAAAAAATTGAATAATCCATGATTGTTCAATCGGACAACCAGAATTAATTTCAAGAGACAAAGAGAATGGTTTTTAACGGAGCTGTAAGGCTCCAAAATATTAGACGACCATCTTTGATCACATCCAACCATGGATATACATTTTGAAACACAAAATACTCGATTTATAGTGGGGCTTTTGCATCCCAAAATATCCTATGGTGGACACATATTGTGATATAACGGTCCACATTTATTTCAGGCCGCGAGCTGCACGATAGATAATGAGAAGATTGTCGTTGAAATGCACCATAACATGACATATGGGCCTCTTAAAATTTCAGAGTGAATGGAAATTTGGCTTTTGAAATTGCTTTTTGGGTTCCTAAACCACCATATGATATTATTGATTTTGTCAAAATTGACATGTTTTTCACATTTAATTTCCATCTTGTTTTCATAAGTGCAATGCACTTTCCTAGGCAATTGCTAATTAATAACATTGAATGTTTCATGAGTGCATATTATGGTGGATTTATAAGGTAATTGGACATTGAAATGGTCTTTTTCATTGTGCAAATCATCATTTTATATTTAAGAAGTTCAAGCAAGTTGTTGTCTGGGAAAAGTTGAGGTCGAGATTGCGGTGAGCTCTGTTAAACTGAGTAAATCTACCAACCCTCGTTTTGGATGCTATGAATGGGTGTTGGAGGGTGTTATCCCCATTTTGTGGATAACTAAGGAGATTGTGTCTCGAGGCCCTCAGGTTCCAGATATGGAGTGTCAAGAGACTACATGACCAACAATACCCTTTTGCACAGATGGAAAACCCACTCACCACCACAGATGGTCACAATTTTGCAGATGGCATCCACCACACCAGCTGGCTTCTGGAAGGCAGTGGGCCTTGCTCCATGACGTACAAGTCAGTATTATGGTGAGCATCATTTCAATATTTAAGCCAATTGATTATGTTGTATCTTAGATTGCTCTAGATTTCATG